>CP139506.1:70014867-70315977 GCA_021014915.2 Artemisia tridentata subsp. tridentata
ATGTCTTCATCTAGGCGACCATTTAAGAAGGCGGTTTTGACATCCATTTGCCAAATCTCATAGTCATAGTACACTGCTATGGCTATGAGAATCCTAATAGCTCTTATATCAGCTACAGGAGAAAAGGTCTCCTCATAGTCAACACCATATGTTTGATTAAAGCCTTTAGCTACCAAACGGGCCTTATAGGTGTGTACATTGCCATCTATGTCAGTTTTCTTCTTGAAGAGCCACTTACTTCCAACTACCTTGGCATTGGGAGGAAGGTCTACTTCAATCCAGACCTCATTATCTCTCATGGATTGCATTTCCCCATTCATAGCAATCTACCATTTGTCCTTTTCAGGATCATTCATGGCAGCTCTATAATTAGCAGGTTCTCCAAGATCCCCTAATATAGTTTCCTCAACTTCTACATTAAGACATAGACGTTCAGGTGCTTTCACAGTCCTTGCAGATCTGCAAATGGGAACAACTTCAGGTGGACGACCCAGACTTTCATGTTCAACAAGAAGTTCGCTAGTGTCTTCAGAAGGTAATGTATCATTTTGATCATCTTCCAGATCATAAATCCTCCCACTGAATTCTTGAGATATGAGATCTTTTTCAAGAAAATCTCCATACCTAGCAACAATTACTTTGTTTTCAGGTGGGTAGTAAAAGTAGTAACCCATCGTTTCCTTTGGGTATCCTACAAAGATACACTTTACAGATCTCTGTTGGAGTTTATCTGCTGAGTCACGTTTAACAAACGCCTCGCAACCCCATACCTTTAAATAAGACAAGTTAGGAGTTTTTCCATACCATAACTCATAAGGTGTCTTATCAACTTTCTTGGTTGGAACCATATTCAGTATGCGAATAGCATATTCTAAGGCATAATCCCAAAAGGATAAAGGAAGAGTTGTAAGATTAAACATTGATCGCACCATGTCCAACAATGTACGATTTATTCTCTCAGATACACCATTTTGTTGTGGAGTATATGGAAATGTGAGATGCTGGACAATTCCATTCTCAGCTAAATAATCTTTAAACTCTTGACTCAGGTATTTACCACCTCTGTCAGATCGAAGAGCTTTAATCTTCTTTCCAAGTTGCAATTCTACTTCTGCTTTAAAAACCTTAAATGTTTCAAATACCTCATGTTTATGTTTAAGTAAATAAACATATATCCATAACGGCTGAAATCATCAGTAAAGGTTAAGAAGTAGCTAGCACCTCTCTTTGACACATGTCTAAGTGGTCCACACACATCAGTATGTATTAAACCAAGTAGATCAGAAGCCCTTTCCATACGATTATTGAAATGTTTCTTTGTCATCTTCCCAGATATACAAGATTTGCATTTATCAAATGATTCATCATTGATATCTTGTAAAAGCCCATCACGTTGCAGCTTTTCCATATGAGTCCTGCCTATATGGGCAAGTCGACAATGCCAAAGATAAGATGAATCCAAAACATTCTTGATTCTCTTATTATTGATGCTATACATTGAATTATAATTATTAGGTTCATTCATATCAATTTCAAAAACACCATTCACAGCAATAGCATTAAAATAAAAAACATTATTTAAATAAACTGAAATTCCATTGCTCGTAACAGTATGTTTAAAACCAATATCCAATAAACACGAAAAGGAAACAACACCTCTAACAATAGTAGGTGCATAATGATAATTATTTAAAAACAGTACTAAGCCCGAAGGCAAAACTAATTTAAATACGCCTATAGCTTCAACAACTGCATGTGCTCCATTACCCACGTGCATATATTGTTCACCGTAGGCCAGTTTCCTTTCAACTCTAAATCCATGCAGTGTATTTCAAATATGAATACCACATCTAGTACCGTATACCCAGGAATTTATTTTATGAGTTAATGAAAATAATTCAATCATGAAAACGTCACCTAAAGTGCTGGGGTTACCAGCCTCAACCATATGCTTTTTCATACGCAACTCCTCAAGATAGAGTGGACAGTTCCGCTTCCAATGTCCTATCTCATGGCAGTCGTGACAAGCCTGATCCTTCTTGTTAGGATTCACTTTGTTCTTCGTAGGGTTATTCTTCTTGGGCATAGGTTGATAGGCCATAACTTGCTTACCATTGTCAACCTTACCCTTACCCTTTTTATTCGCCTGCGGTTTTGGCTTTTGGATCCTACCTCCTTGTATAGCTAATACCTGAGGAGTAGGTGCCTTCTTTGGTAAACCCTTCTCATGGTCCACAAGCATTGCAAGCAACTTTGTGACTGTCTTCCCCGCGCAATGCATGTTATAGTTTCGAACAAATCCAAAAAAATCCTTGTTCAAGGATCTGTTGATTAGGTTCACACATACATTCTCTGGGTAGATGTAGTTGATCTGATGTAGTTGGTCCATGTAACTCTTCATTTCTAACACATGATCACTAACAGGTTTACCTTCACCCTGCTTGCAGCTATGTAATGCATCGATCAAATCATTTAATTCAACTGTAGGTGGCTTTTCATAAGTCTTTTGGAGTTCTTGAAGCATATCAAAAGGAAAATGGTGCTCAAACTGCTTTTGCAATTTGGGAGCCATACTTCCAAGCATCAAGCACACAACTTCATTGTGCTTTTTGTACTCCAATTTCCAGGCTTCTCTGACATCCTCGGATTCAGTAGCATCTGGTTCCGCAAGGCAAGGCTTATTCAAGTATTCCAGCTTATCGGACACTCTCAAGACAATCCTGAGTGACCTATGCCAGTCATTGAAATTTGGGCCAGTCAAATTTTCCCTTTCAAAGTGGTTTTTGAAAGCAGAACTTAGTACAGCATTATCGTGTTGAGCCATTTCTATAGAAAAAGTTCAAATATTAGTATTCTGATAATACAACTTTTCAAGAAAATAAAATACCCAAGGAATTATTCATATGACCATTGAATTTTCTTGAAAACTAGGATCCAAATTTCGATAGTTTCACTACATCAGTTGATCTGCTAGTAGTGAAAGTACAAAATATGATAATCTGTCGAACAATAATCGGCAAACAATTTCCGACTCCTAGATCATTATGGTATTTACATTTTCCAAATACAATTTGCAAAGTAAGAATGTTTCATCCCATCTCATGCCTTAAATTTCTAGGTCTCACTAACAACTTAATTAAGTCGTCTAATTTAGAAACTGTAAATTCTCCATTACTAGTCTCACGCATAATGAAAATTTACCTTGTCATTAAAATCTAGGTAAGGTCTCACTTAGGCTAAATAATAACTTCAAGTGTTTCTTATAATTAGATGGCATGAACTTAAATTTTAGGGGTACTAATTTTGATGTGTCAATCAAAAATATGTACGAAGAAGCATGCACACATCTTCGTATCATAAGTTTTCAAAACATTTTTATTTACTAATGTAGGCTAAGATTTGAATCAACAAAGTTTTAATTGAGGTATTGGGTTCACCAATCAAAGAATTACCTACAATTATCGCCCACTATATCCTACTACTGCATGAGTCAAAAGACCCAAGTTATTCGGATAATTACCACAAAGTGGCACGTGAAATTGAGGTCAATTCACCCTTAAGATGATTTTGTACATAAAATAGCTTACTTGGTAGCTCCAATTTGACGCACAAAGGAGCGGAGAGACAAACGTCAGCACTAAATGCCAATTAAAAATGCGTCTCTTTCGGCTTGACAATTTAATGTCAATCCTCCTTATACCCCTCTTATAGTTTGTCAAAACTGGGTGAGCCGTTCACACTATTGGTACAAAACTCATCACTCATTAAAAAGTTTATGACTTTAAGTCTTAAAAACATGTAATAAACTATAATCTTGCTAGTCTCGCCTGGGAGCAAATTACCGTGCGAAGCGAACCACTATCGGCACATAAGACTTTGCAAGATCTATAATTTATTACAACAAGTTTCATAGTTATTTAGTCCATTTATTTTCTATTCCAAAAATTACCCTTTTTTGCTTACAACGTGTCATACAATTTAAACAAAAAACAAGTAATTAATAAAAATAAACAACTAAATAAGTACACATAATCTTAACAATTAATTTATGTATCAAGTAGCCACATGCAAACTTGTTGATAAAACCTATTAATAATCTTTCTATGTTAATTATGCAATATTTAACTAATACTATCACATACAATGGTAGGTAAGCCACATGCATCGACGTATCGATTGCGTTAGTCTTAGCAAACATATACCAAATAGCACATAATAGATTCATTAATATAATTAGTTGAGGTCTTCCCAAATTTTAGATCTATCATAATTACATGTGTCATTCAACTTAACAATTAATCAAACCTAATCCATGATAAACATGCATGTTTCATCATGGATTAATGCAAGTCACAAGGAACGCAACTTTAACCACATAAACATGTTACAATTTTAAGGTTTCAAAACTACAAAACTAATTTTTTAATTATAAGGGCATCGCCCCCCCCCCCCTCTAAAAAATTAGGGTTTTGATTTTTTTAAACCCTAAAAAAATCGATTAACATGAAAACCTAATCCAAGATTCATTTTTTATATGTTTCGGTAATTTATTACATATTAAAACGGCTCGTGATGCCATTGTTATAATTTAATATTCATGACAAGTTCATATATTAATCTAGTAATAATCATACACATATGCGGAAGCGTACGATCTAATTTTAACACAAAAGAATTAACCGAATATTAAAGTGAACGTACCTTTTGATTCTAGCACAACAAGAATCAAACTTCAAATCTTCTTCAATCTTTATCAAGAATAGATTAACGAGATACCCCTTACCATTTTGTATCTCAATCCAAGATATTAACTATGATGAGTTAATACCACGATCTTGTACACACGTACTATAACCGAATTAATGTTTATGCTAGTTATGTAAACACAAAATAAAACAAACGATTTTGTTTATGAAAAAACAAAG
Source organism: Artemisia tridentata subsp. tridentata (assembly GCA_021014915.2). Classification (NCBI taxonomy): domain Eukaryota; kingdom Viridiplantae; phylum Streptophyta; class Magnoliopsida; order Asterales; family Asteraceae; genus Artemisia; species Artemisia tridentata. Next base: position 70,019,793 of record CP139506.1, read on the forward strand.
TCGATCAACCCTTTTAGGGTTTAGTTCGATCGGCCAAGCAAGAAAGAAAATGAGAAAAGGTTTTAGGGTTATAGCAAGAGTGCAAGAGTTAATGATTCAATAACCCCATGTCTTGTATATATAGCATGAGAATCTTAGAGAACAAGTTAGCAATGGGTTGGGTATTCCAAGCCCACGGCCGATCGGCTTATGCAATCCCTAGGGATTCCGGAAGCTTCTTGTTCCTCTAATTTCATCTATAGTCCTTCTCTTATTCTCTAACGGTCGTTAGTCAATTCTCGTTAACTATTTAACGTCCGTTAGTCATTATTTTGTGTTTTAATAATAAAATACATAATGGTTTATATATTAATTATTATCCATTAATTCCTCATACGTAATGTGTGCAATCCCGTGGTCTCGAGTTCGATTATAGACATAAACATTAATATTTGTCCACAAAACTTAACAGTGAAGATGTCCAATGATCGGAAGAACGACTAAGGGGCTCGGTGGAAGATGAGATTTAGCTTTACTGTATCTGAAGATGAAAATGGTGGACATCAGGAATATGAAAATGAGAGACAAGTAGGAATAAACATTCTCCATGTTAAGGTGAAGTTGAAAATGATAAACGTACAGGAATATAATTCGAATTGGTGGGTATATATATATATGTGTGTGTGTGTGTGTGTGTGTGTGTGTGTGTGTGTGTGTGTGTATACACACACACACGCATGGCTACCACACTTATTTGAAAATAAACACATTACACATGTTTAACATTTTCTTGACAATAAACACATCACACATGCAGACAAAAAAAAATGGGGTATGGCTGATGTGGGCTGTGGGAGGGTGGTGTTTGGCGTTAGGGTATGGCTGGAGTGTCTGATTATGTTGTTTTAAGAGAAATACAGTAGAAATAGGAAATAGGAAAATGGGGGAAAAAATGTTTTGTGGTTTTGTTTATTAGAATTGGAAATAGAAATTTTGTATTTTGGAAAACATTTTGTTGAAAAACGCTAATTTGAACGTGATCTCTGTTTTCCTTGTTTTCTACAAAATATTTTATGAAAAACAAGGGTGTTTTCCTCCAACTAAACGCACCCTTAACGTTTTCTTTTAAACTACTTACCAATCCAGACTAATGCACCACCTACTTAATCATTTAAGACCAAATATCTACCTTGTACTAAAATTGTCACACCCCTAAAAATATCACAGCGGAAGATATCGGGGCGTGACGTTCATGCAAACTACGTTACAGTTACATCGACGACCTCTAAGTGAGTCATTTGGAAAATGCACGTTCGATTAAAGAAATAAAGTTTTACAGAGTCATAATCCAAGATTTACAAAATGTAAAGAAGCTTTTGGTTCACAATCAAACGTAACTTATGCAATAAGTCTTCAAAATGATGAGACCGCAAAAATGATTCAAGCAATGATGCTCCAGATGCAATCCAAGTATACACAATTAAGAACCTGAGAAATACATGCTAAAACGGTCAATAATAACGTTGGTGAGTTCATAGGTTTAAGTAAATGTAAATGTAATTGTCAAAGTGCGGACCACAAGATTTCAGTAGGTATGACCATTATAACAAATACAACGTTATAGAAAAGTAATTGCAATTGCCCTAAGCTCATGACTTCGAAGCTCAATGTAATATGTATGCGATTTGCACAAAATATGTAATTGCCCATGTAGGTGTCTAGCCAAACACTCAATAATCTAAATCATATGCGTCCGTTTACCCAGTCGGTGTGACCAACCCAGACGGGGGTGTTAACCTAATAGATCTATTCACAATATTCACGCATACAAGTAATTAATGGTTCATGATAAATGAGGAGCTTATGGCTAATGTGGTAACTTTAGAAACTAGCAAATGTTTTATGTACTTGTGTCCGAAAATCAATATTTAATATTTTAATTAATAATTTTAAGTAATAATTATAAGTAATAGTTAGAATCAAATTTACTTTATTGCATTAAAACATATAATCTCAGACTTTTCTTTTAAGTATATACTGATTTTTCTACATCATTGTCATAGAAATAAGTGTGAAACATATACTTTGGCGATTCTAAATGGACTTCAGTTGGGTCCATCGCACACATCAACTCTAACTACATATCATTAACTCCAACTACATACTGAGTCCAATATGTGTAGTATTAGCTAGGTTGTTTGATGTTTGTTTGAATACTAGTACTTTAGCGATTAGTTTCTTTAATGATTTGATTTTTGATTAGTCAAGTGTGAATACTGAATGGTATCTTTTAAAAACTTATATTGATTTGTCAAGTGCGAATACTTTCTTTATGATTATCTACATTTTTAAAAGCTACATTGATTAATTTGATATGTCGATGTTTGTACCCGATAATCCGAATCACCCGACTCGACACTAGACAAGTAGAGCTATCACCTCCAATTGATTTCGCCTTTATAGCAATTAACCCGACCCGAATCCCACCAGAACATGATAACCCGATTCATAATCGGGTCGGGTTGCGGGCCAGTTTTAAAAATTCAAAACCCGATTCAACCCGGCCAGTTGGAATATATGTATTACATGGTAATAAAGCATTTCAGAAAATTTCCTCGATATATCCTTTGTAGTTTGTAAGGCTCTCGTATACTTTTCCAACATTTCAATGTCGATTAATATTCTCCACGGAGATCTTCCTGACGTCAAGGTTCGTTTCTAGTTGTATGTTTGCTGCTATGATTCATATTAAGTAGTTTAGAGTAATAATAATGGAGTCTATCATGCATGCATGTTAGCTTCTCTCGCTATTTAGAGTAGAAGAAATCTTGCATCTCATATATATATTTCGATAATGATTTATATTACAGGTAACGTCTCCGCAAGTTGATGCTAAAGAAAGAATCGGCGAACTCAAAGAAAAGACTAGAAGAGTTTTGATGACCACTTCAGATCCCAAAATGTCATTGAAGCTAGTTGATGCGATTCAAAGATTGAAAATTGGGTACTATTTTCAAGAGGATATCAATGAAATACTAGAAAAGCTCAAACAACGTTTGCCTGATGATGAATTACATATAGTAGCTCTATGTTTTCATCTTCTACGACAAAATGGCATCCCTACCAATTCTGGTACTAGCTTAATTTTCCTGAAACTTAACAGGTACAATTATATGAAGAAAAAAAATGTATTTTGCATTTCAGTTTTTTTCGAACATTCAGTCGGGATACGACATCTGGGAAACCTCACTGAATAATAGTGAAGCCTTGCACGTACCCTAAACAACGAGATGTTGACCATGGGCCGTTACAAGTATTCAGAGAGGGAAAAACCCCAAGGCTTGCCATCCCTAAGGATCGAACTCAAGACCTTGGGTAAAATCGGAAGTGCCTCTAACCAGCTGGGCTGATCATCATTGGCTTTGCATTTCAGTTAGTTAGATTTTCCTCTCATCCGGCCATTTATTGTTTTAATCATTGGTTAAGTAATACGCATTGAATATGTTGAGCAACTATATATCACCTTTTATTGCAGAGGTTTTCCGAAAATTCATAGATACGAATGGTGAATTCATTAAGTCGACAAGTGAAGACATAGAAGGATTGTTGAGTTTATATGAAGCTTCATACTTGGGTTCAAACGAGGAAATTTTTTTATTGCATGCCAAGGAAATTACTACACGAGAACTCAATATACGTGTTCCAAAATTAAGCCCCAAACTTTCAAAGAAAGTTTTACAAGCTTTAGAGCTTCCAATGCACTTGCGCATGGAAACTTTAGAAGCACGAAGATATATTGAAGACTATGGTACTGAAGACGATCACAACCCATTACTGCTAGAGCTTGCAAAGTTAGATTACAATCATGTTCAATCGCTCTTCCGGAGGGAACTGGTTGAGGTGGCTAGGTAAAGTATTACTCACACCGTCTCAAAAAAAGGGTTCAGTAAACAAAGAGCACCCCTCTTAGTTCTAGCAGTAATATGCAATGATTACATCGTTTTCTAGTTAAATCAAAATTTATCTTTTTAACAAGCATCAGATTCAAAACTTAAAATCAATACATAGTTTTAATTGTTGTGATTTTAAGATTAGACACATAAACGTGGAGTTTTAATTTGGAAACGAAGGTGTACTTCCTTTTGTTTCTCTTGAATATTTCATTAAATCTCTTAGTAATTCAAATTTTTGTTTTAGATGGTGGAACCATTTAGGTGTTGCGTGTAAATTTAGTTTTGTACGAGATCGACACGTTGAGTGCTTTCTATGGACTGTTGGAGTCCTACCTGAGCCAAAGTACTCTGCTACCAGAATCGAGATGGCTAAAACCACTTCCATTTTGTTGCTTCTTGATGATATATATGACACTTATGGCTCATATGATGATCTTGTACTCCTTACGAAAATAATTCAGAGGTAAGTTTATCGGGGTGTCTTTTTTTTTATTTTTTTTATAATGTTGATTGAATCATATATATTGAAACAAACATTTTTTTCGACAGATGGAACATGAATGAAATCGAACAACTTCCTGAGTATATGCAAGCATGCTACATGGCATTGTATAATACTAGCAGTGACATATGTGATAAAGTCCTTAGAGAACGAGGGTTATATGTCGAATCATTTCTACGCAAGACCGTAACTATTTTCTTCTTAATGTTCTACTAGTGAATCAACTTTATTTTTTTGCATATATAGATAGAAATAGATTGATTTTGATAGTTTGCACTTTATATTATAGTGGATTGACATCGTAGAGGGTTACATGGTGGAAGTCAAATGGTTAAAAACAGGAACCATACCGAACTTTAAAGACTATATGGACAATGCGGTTACAACATCCGGGTCGTATATGGCATTTGTGCATATGTTCTTTCTTATATGCAATGGAGTTAATAAAGAAAACATGGCGGATCTTCTTGAGCCATACCCTAAATTTTTCACCTTGGCGGGAACCATTCTTCGGCTCTGGGATGATTTGGGAACGGCTAAGGTATTAACTTATATAGTAGAAAGCTATTAGAGGTTGTTATTTTTTTTAACTAATACCATGAAGCTTCCTTAAATTCTTGTGCTATATATTAGGCTTGTCTTGAACTTGACTAAATATATCTATGTGGCATATATATATATGTATAGGAGGAACAAGAAAGAGGCGAGGTACTATCGAGCATACAGTTGCTCATGAAAGAGAAGAAGATAACTTGTGATAAAGACGAAAGAAAACAAATTTTGGAGCTTATCCATGAGTTGTGGAAAGATCTCAACGCGGAGCTTGTTGCACCAAATGCGGTGCTCTGGCCGATGATAAGAGTTGCCCTTAACATGTCAAGAACATCTCAAGTTGTTTATCAACATAATGAAGATAGCTATCTATCAAGTGTTAAGGATCATGTAAAAAACTTGTTCTTTAAAGCTATTGATATGTAGTGATCTGTAATATATGCAAGGTTAAGTCATTCACCATTTGGCACGTTAATATTTTCTATGATATCTTTTGTTTTCTCTCTGATTTGTGCATTCGTTTGATTAAGAAAATGCTTCGAGTGTTGAGTGTTTGATGTTGTGAGAGACTGCATCCATTTAAGGGGACAATCAAATATTTCTTTTGTATGTTTGTTTGCACAATTGCACCTGTTTGAGGACAAACTTCTGTTAGGACTCTTTAGTAACAATAAGGGCTGTTTGGTTGAGTTATCTTGATTCTTGTGATTGATTGATACCATGTTTACATAAGTTGAGCAAGAATCAATCGTATTCGCTATGTACGAAATGTACCCTATTATTTAAGCTGTTATTATATAGAAGTTGTTATACAAGAAGAAGATGAGTCGAAATAACAATCCTAAGTTATCATGATGTGAATATGGGAGAACAAAAACAATTAATATCTAAGTCGAAATTAGAATAAATAAGGCAATAATGTTGTTAAGTCGATCAGCTACTAAACCTAGCTATCGAAACGATGGTTTAGATGAACCAAATGAAACATGGTTGGATCCAAAACACACCCCTTCGATTCGATCATGGTTATTACCGGTACGATAACCATTAATAATTACGTTTGGATACACGAGTTGTAGGCGAGTGTAGTTGAGGAGTTTGCCAATTGTAGAACCGCAAACATCTATGTATGAATTTTCATTGAAATTTAGAGGTTCCTTCTTATATTTGATCTTGCTATACTTGATGGTTTCGGTAAATGGATCCTTGACGTAACAAAAGGGCAACTTGTATACATCCTCACTGGGGTAACCATTTACTTTGTTTCTTTGACAGAAAACGTGAGCACTTTAATTAGGCCAATAATCATCCACATAGTAAAAAAATTGACTCTTGCGATCGAATGCTGCATAAGTCATGATGCTACGTACACAAGTCCGTACATATACAAATGCCTTTAGGTACCTTGTGGCGAGTCCAAGCACTTCCGCCTTTTGAAATTACTATTACTTCACTTGTGGCGAGTCCAAGCACTTCCGCCTTTTGAAAAGAAGAAAATGGCACCTCCTCTTTTGAGTATGAGTAGCCATATATCCTTGATATGATGCGAGGAAAACTATACCTTTGAGATCAGGAAAGACGACATTGTATGCGTGTGATATCACGTGGTTGTAGATCGTGAAATTGGAACTATTAGGACGACTGTGGATGAGCAACCATGGTGAGCCATAAGCTTGTATTCTAGATGCAGTGTATGACGTGCGTCAAAAATAACCTTTGCATGTACCGTGCGCGTAAACTTAACAGCTCAATTATCCCTAATAGGTTTGCGATTGATCGAGGATAGTATATCTGTCGGAAGATAAGCCCATGGCCTAACTCGATTCTTCATCCCTAATTGCTAGTTTTTTTTTCTTCATGCTCGTAAGTTCGTTGCATAGGTGGGTATATAATTAAGTTATGTCGGACTAGTTTAAAAAATATCCAAATATATATTATATATATATCAATTTGAAGAACATCGGCTTATATCAACCGTCACATACCATGTTATACAAATCTCTTAAGTCATATATACCAGCTGGTAAATTAATGCTTAAAACAAGTTAACACATAATTTTGAGTTTGATTTCCATATTTAGTTTCTACTAAAACGTGTGATCGATCGAGAAATATAATGGAGAGGAGATGTGGAAAAAAAAGGCTCAGAATGGATCTAGGAGTCTTTGTAACTAGTTAAAAGACGTTGTCGGAGTTCTTTAGGTAATTTCCTATGAAAGATTTCACTAGATAAAAATTCGTAAGTGTAGACCAGATTTCTTGTAATGTTAGACACGATGCTTTTTTTTCTTTTTTATTTTTATTATTATTTTTTTTTCTAGAAAGCAGACATGGGTTCTTTTTGCATAAATAACAATATTGTCGGGCGTAAATAAGGATAAAATAAAAAATGCAGATATAAAATGGCTGCTTTGAGTTTTACGTAAGCCGATACGGTAAACTTTTGTGCATATATACTACATAAACACACATATGGAGGTTGTAATTTGTAAACGATGTTACTTTAATTTTACATTTGTTTCAAACGTCAAAATGTACATTTCTTTGTTTGTATGTACGAGACCATAAATACATATGCAATAAGTTGTTATGAGGGATGGACCTACATGAGAGCTAGGTGTGGCACGGGACACGTCTAATTTTAAGTCCTAAAATGTAGATTTTTTTCATAAAGTGTTTTTCTGTAATGCATGCAACCTCTAATAATACTTGTGATAGAAAGAATTTGCGCAGGGCCTTCTTAAATTTTTTTGTGCAACACCTTTTTAAAAATCATAGGTATGTCCGCTAGGTGTCGTAGTTTCATTTATATTCTTTTTTATTAAAAGTTTAAAACATATAATCTCATTATGATTACACAATAATACATGACAGGGATTACGTTGCTACCTGATGATTATAGATTAATAGTTTCTTAATAAGTTATTAACCAACTCATCTAGAATATTTGGTTGATGTGTATTCTACAACAAACCATGGACTATAAATAAATCATGATCAAGCGTGCAGGTGTGACGATATATATATATATATATATATATATATATATATATATATATATATATATATATATATATATATATATATATATATATATATATATATAGGATAAAGATCAAATAAAAAGACAAATATCCGTACATTACGTAAAAAGATTTTTTTTTTCAAAAATTTTCTCTAAAAATTCCAAAAAAATTCCCCAAGATCAGGTATGTTGGTGCATGAAAAAGTTGTGAAGGAAGTTTTTCTAAAAGTTGATATTTTTTTCCGAAAACAATTTATGAAAAAATACATTTGTGCATTAAATCGCTTTTTTGTGCATCAAAAATTCGTTTTTGCACCCAAGTTCTTTTGACTTTTTTAATCAAAATAACATTGCGCATCTAACTAAAACAAGTTGAAAATTTTGTGCATCAAAATTTTTTGCGCATCAAAATTCGTTTTTTGTGCATTAAAAAAAACGTATAAAAACTCAAAATTAGAAAAACTTCTTTCACAAAAGTTTCATGCACCAACATTCCCGATCTTGTGGAATTTTTATGGATTTTCTCGCGAACTTTTTTGAAAAAAAAAATCTTTTTACGTAGTGTATGGATATTTGTCTTTTTATTTTAACTTTACCCTATATATATATATATATATATATATATATATATATATATATATATATATATATATATATATATATATATAACACTTATCACGTATAGGAAGCTAAGAAAATTAATATAAAAAGACGATGCAGTTAAGCAACCAGCAATGTTTATTTAATCAGATTAGCAGTTAGGATAAATACAAATCATTTTTGGATATTTGTTATGTGATTCATATAGACGTGTAAAAATAATATCAGTAATTGTCATGATAAATTCAAGCCTAAAATACGAAACATACTTTGTGTGGTTTTAAACGTAAATTAATGTGGTTTTCTCTCAAAGGTTATTCGGGAATGGCATATTTTTTATTAAGGTGTATGCGTCTGTATTATCGCGATTGTCTTTGACTCGATCCAAACACAAGCTTCTGCTCCGCGTGTAAAGTAAGACAATGAAAAAAAAGCCTTCGGTTTGTTGCGACTGCTGCGGTATTCGAGTAAAATCAGGTTTTAGACTTTTAATGGTCATGGTAATGGGTCATTCGAGATAAGGTTGAGGCTTATTATTGTTGAAAGAAGTCATGCCAACATGGACTTGCTGAGCTGGAGTATTGTTTTAAAATTTCATATTTAGTTTTTATTAGTAGTTTTACTTTTTCAAAATAAGTGCAGTGTTAACTGCTAGTAGAAGTGGTAAAAGTAGTTGTTGTTTTATCTCTAAGTAGTTGCTGTTTTATCTCGTTATTTCCTGGTCAAATTGTAGACTTGTGAACGTTGGATATGAGCCTATTTAAGGCACTTGTGTACTACACTTTTAATCATCCAATTGAGAATATTTCACCAAAAAGAGTGAGAGTCTATTTTAAGTATATTTCTTTTGTGCTTTCATTTCCATAAAGTGAGTCTCGACTTACTGTATCAAATAGCTTTTGTCTATTCATTGTGTTTAGCTTTGATTATAGTCATCATAAATTTAACAAGTGGTATCAGAGCCACAATGAGTGATATCCAATTGGTAGGCGGTGTGAAGAAACTCAACCATCAAAATTATAACACGTGGGCTACCTGTATCAGTTCATATCTACAGGGGCAAGACCTATAGGAGGTTGTAAACGGGTCTGAGACAACATAACCGGAGGAAGACGCTTAAGGTGGGCTTCGAAAATAGAAGATCAAAGCAGGAAAAGCTATGTTTGTGTTGAAGACTACTGTGGAAGAGGAATGGCTGGAACATATTCGAGATGCAACAAACCCAAAGGAAGCCTGGGATGTGCTATCGGTATTGTTTTCAAAGAAGAACGACACGAAGCTGCAGCTACTAGAAAACGAGTTGATGTCAGTGAATCAACAGGAGTTAACGATTAACCAATACTTCCACAAAGTGAAAACTTTGTGCCGAGAAATTGGTGAACTCGATCCGGAAGCCAAAATTGGTGAACCGCGTATGAAGAGAATTATCATACATGGTTTGAAGGCTGAGTAACGAAATTTTGTAGCAGCAATCCAGGGTTGGCCTAAGCAACCAACTCTTGGTGAATTCAAGAATTTGCTGGTTGGTCAAGAGGCACTAGCAAAACAAATGGGTAGCCTAAGTGTAAGTGCTCCAAAACAGGATTGATGAACTCAAATAAGTACATTTTATTACTATCATTTATTCAATTAATTTGACTTGTTTTATTATATTATGTATGAGGATTGATACTTAATTGTTTACTTTTGTAATTCTTAGGTAAAAACAAGCATTTGGTGAAACTTGGCGATTTTGGACTAATTATGGAGCAAAACATGCAAGAAGTTAAGAGTCTACTGAAATGTACAAGATCAAGACAAATCTGCTCCAGATGCGCCGTATCTCACTTATTACATACGGCGCATCACTATCAAGATTTCACCAGATACGATCCAAGATACAAGAGGACATGCGCCGCATCCAAGAATGAAGATACGCCGCATCTTCTGGCGGTGTACGAATATTCCTGAATATATTAATCTTGGACCCCACGCGAAGTTAAGTCAATGCGCCGCATCTACTTACTAGATGCGCCGCATCTCACCCTCAGACAGAAACTATAAATACCCCAAGACCAGACGAATTCCGTAGCTTTAGTCAAGATATAATATATATACGAGGTTCGAAGACCAGAAAAACCTAAGGCCGAATTCAGACGAATAGGCAGCACAAGACACACCCGAACGAAGATACAAGAGCTGTAAGAAGGTGCTGCATGTGTTTAATTCATTAAGTAGTTTTGTTTTATTGTGTTAGTAAACTTTAATTCATCAGGATTGATGGCTTGTGTAATGTGACAACGGAAAGATTGCACTCCCTTAAAACTGCTTTCCCATCAATTAAAGTTTATATGTTGATGTCTTTGGTTACTACTTATTAGTGCATTGATAACCTCTGTGTTTATTAGTGGCCTGCGCATTTGACTACGGAAGAGAATGTGGCTCCCACGGTTGTTACTACATTGATCACTTAGGAATAACTTTTAGACATAAGTAATCATTAAGGGTTTACTCGCCGATAAGAATAGGACCAACGAGAAAGGATTAACTACATACACTTCATATAAAACTATCAATAAAACAAGTGACAATCTACTTAATCATCAGGACAGATCTTCTTATTGTCTCAAGTATTTATCTGTGTACGTGTGTGCTATTCGCTGATTCGTGCCTATTTGTTTAGTTTATTAATTAATTGCAACCAAATCGTGCCAGTCTCTCAGGCTGAACCCCCTTGCGTTAGATTAGGTTGTATAGCTAATTTAGTATATTAAAATACTGATTAGAATAACTAGGTAATACGTTCCACTCTTAGTGATCGACACTCTACTTACCATTATATTCATAGTGACCGGGTACACTGCTCGTTAAGTGTGTGTGTTATTTGATGATCCCAGTTGAGCTTCACGATCTTGTTAATTGCTTTAGATAAATCTAAGACAATTGGTATAGAAACTGATCTTGAGTTGTATATCAAATATTATGCGGAACTTAATATTTGATCTTAAGAAGAATTAAAACACAAACGAATTCTCAAACAACACTTCAATATATTAATACGATTGCTCAACAGCAATAGGGTTACAGAAACCTTGAAGTGTAAACAATAATACGTATGCTAAGATAATCGATATCTAACCCTAACCCTAGAATCTCCTTTTATAGCGTAAGGAGTCCTAGTCGGTTTACAAGACTTCCTATACAAGAAAAATATCTTACGTATCTTTTCTATAATTATCCTTAACATACTATACATATCTAATAAGCAGCAGAGTAAATCTTCTAGCAGCAGAGTCTTCGTGAGCTAGCAGCAGAGTTACACTTTGCTTATTCTTCCAACCAGCAGAGTCACAAACAGCAGAGTCATTATACTAATCAGCAGAGTCACATAACTATTCAGCAGAGTTATGTTTCTCGAATCAGCAGCATCTTTTAGACCCAACAATCCTCCCCTAAACTTGATATTTTTCTTCAAAAATCATCAAGTTTCTTTTAAACCCAGCTAACCACCAGGAGGATGCTTCCAAACACTCTACTGTTTTGATGTCTTTGATTCAAGAATCTTCTCATATTTCCTTATCAATTTATAAGCCTGATCATCTGAAAAGAAACTATTTTGCAATGTCAACATTCCAGGCTTTAACATCTGAGTAATCACTGCTGTATTGTTATTCAATGGGTATTCCTTCTCCACAAGCATGTAGACCTTAACACCCTTACAAACCAATTCATGTACTCCACAAGATTGATACAAATACCACCTATCAACTCTGGAGTTCAACAAATCCCTCCATTCAATATCTCTCTCATCAGGCTCAAACATGTTCTTTAAAAAGTAATAGTGAATTCTTTCATACATCACCTCTGGTCTCAGATCACTATACTTTTCTTTATATAACCTCCACATCTGCATCACATCATCTCTATCCATAAAATGTAGCATCTGAGAAAATCTAACAAATCCATAATACAGATTATTAGACCTCTTAAACTCCCAGTAAGCTTCACTTCCATCCCTGACTGTATGTGAATAAGATATGATTGAATACTTTGTATCTAAAGGAACTGCATTTACTATCTCTGGTTCCTTTTGTGGTACATGAACTGTGAGATCCATTTTTCTTTTCATATCCTCAGCAGTCACCTCTTCAAGATGATACTTATCACTTTCTTCTTTTTCTGAGTCACTCATCACCAATGACTGAGTTCTTCTCTTCTTTCTAGCCACTTGCTTTATTCTTCTACTAGTCCTCTTATAACCAATGACTTTCTTAACTTCTTCTCTCTCAAACTCCATGGTTTCCTTGTCATCTTGCTTCTTTGAAACACTTCCAGATGCTCTCATATGGTCAGATTCCATAACCTCTGGCTTTCTCTTCTTTTCAGAAACTTTTCTTGGATTTAGCTTAGCATAGGTTTCATAAAATTCCTTTTCAATTATAGCATCTGACTTTCCCTTGAAATCCTTCATCTGATAATTTCTAGCATTCTTCAAATAATACTTCATATCATTAACCAATGCTTTCCTTGAAGATGACTTTGGTTTGTAACCATGCTTCTGTGCTTCTTTAATCCTCATAATCAGCTCTTCCCACTTAATTACTCCATTCTTTCTGAGTATAAACTCAACAAGCTCTTCTGTCTTTTCACTTCCTTCCAACTGCTCATCATTTATTATCAAGAAAGCTTCACCTCTTACAATCATATCAGAGTCTAAGAAATACTGCAATTGTTCATTGAACTCTTCTTGACTAACTTCTTTAGATGTAGAGCTTTCCTTAAATTCAAACATATTTCTTTCCTCATCAGCTTCAATACTTCTTGCATATTCCTCATCCTGAGCAATCTGAGCTTTTTCATCAGCTAAGGCCTTTTCTTGAAGTTGCCTTTCAAGTTCTTCAGCAGCTTCTTTATCATGATGTGGTGTAGGTTGTTGTTGTGATGGTGTAGGAGTTTTAGTTCCTTTGTTCATGTTCAAAAGTACCTGAGCTAAAGTTATCTTTTCATCATCTGATTCAGCAGAGTCCTTTTCTGCTGCACTCTTCTCAGTATCAACAGCAGAAACCTTTAGCCCATCAGCAGAGTGTTCTGCTCCAGCAGAGTCAACAACTTTTTCACTCTTATCACCAACATTTTCACCTGGTTTCTTGACAACCTCCCTCAACCTATTACAACTTCCTGATCCTGAGCATTCACTACAGCCTCCTGATCATTCCTCCCCTGTTTGGAAGCATCCTCTTCCAAACATGGTTTGGAACTCTTCTTCAACCTCCCCTCAAGATGGGTAACCCTGAGCTTAAGCCTTCTTATCTCAGCACCTTGAGAAGCTTTGACTGTTGATAACTCCTTTCTTAAACCAAGAACCTCCACAATGTAAATATCAGAAAGGTGTGTGTGTGTGTTCTAGGGCATATGTCTTGTAAATGCCTAGAACTAGTTTGTGTTCGTATTCCTCCAAGATCAAAGGTGTCTTTGATCCTGTTACAAGTTTAGTGTAACCGTTCTATTGTGATCGAATAGAATTTGGAGGTGATGGTGTTTTCTAGCCTTAACACTTCGACCTGTGTGACCTGGTCCGAGAGGTGTATCATGGGCAATGTCAATATGTACATCAGTGTCCATCAATTCAATAGTTTCATCTCTGTCCTCATCACTTCGAGATGTGTTACCTTCTCCGAGAGGTGAATCTTTGGACACAAACTCAGTCTCAACCCTAGGTTGAACAGCTGAGCCCCCCATAGGAGCCATTTGGCTGGGGTTACCATCAGTTGTATTAGGTTCTTGAGAACCTTCTACAAAAGATGTTGCCATGGTTGAGGTCTTAGTTATGTTAGCACTGTCCTGTTCAACTACTAAGTTGGAAACAGTAGTGCCAGCCTCTCCCATCATGGTACCTGCATCACCTGTACCAGCCTCATCTGCATCCATACTGACATTGGCCTGAGGTTGCACAATGTCCTTTTGGTGTGAAATCCTAGGTGATTGGGTATTTTGAGGTTCAGAGGATGATGAGTCATTCAAACTTGTAGATGAGGATGTGTGATGGGAAGCTGTGGGTGTTCCAGCTTCTTCATCCTCATTAACTGCAGCCACAATATTCAAGATGTTTTCAGTCAGGGGAGTTATAGCACCAGAAAAGCCTTTTCCATTCTTCTTTAGAAAAGCAAACATCTTGATTGCCATTCTACTACAGGGCTCAACATTTGTATGCCTCAATGGTTCTCTTAGCTGAGAGTTGATAACAAGTTGTAGAAACCTTGGATACAAATAGAACTTCTTCTTAATAAACTTCTTCATACCCTCAAAAATCATAGAAGAAAAATCAAATGGTTGCCCTGTTGCCAAACAAACTAAAGCCATAGCTTGAGAAGCACTAAACTCACTCCATCCACCTACTTTGGGAAACAAGCAGTGTTGTAGAGTATGCAACAAAAACTTCCGATGAGGACAAAGATGACCTTTCAAAAATGTTCCACCAGCCTTAGGTCTCTCATATCCAATGTTCTCAAGCTCAGTCAAAACAATTTCTGGGGTAAGGGTAGGAGGTGTTGGTACTCCTGATAAACGAAGACTTCTCTTAATGGTTGTTTCACTAACTACAATACTTTCACCATCCACACTACCTATCAACCGTTCCTCCCCGTCATGTACATCCAGCTTAACAGTTGACCAAAATTGGTGCATATGAGATTTATAAATGGTAGGATCAACTGTTAAAGCATACCTTAGTCTAGAAGCACTCAGAAAATCCATAACCTCATGAAATCCGACAGCTGCAGAAACCTTACTAAGAAATGCAATTTGATTATGTTCTTCCAGAAATTGTCGTCGAGCCATTATGATTTGGGGGTTTTGGGTGAAATGAAATAAATTAGTGTTCTTGGGTGAGAATCAAATGTAGTTTTGAGCAATTAAAAGGTAATGAGATCGAATTGGTGTATAAGACCGTTTTGATCTAATTAGGTTTAAGAACGCGCCAAAAGTTTCAATTTGACCCTTCTACTTTCAAACTCATCAGCAGAGTTAAGAAATTGTTGACCAAAAGTCAACTTTCCCAATATCTTCAAAATCACTCCCTTAAATACCATACCAACCCCGCATTGAAGTCCATTAATCCCTTAATCTCTTTAGCAAATCCCCAATTCACAAACCCTAACTCCAATAATAACCAACCATGAGCTCTTCCAAAGCACCAATCATCAACATATCCTCAGATTCCTCGTCTGATAGCTCACAAGGATGGTCAAACTATTTTCCACCAACGTCAAGAGCATCATCATCACAACAGAAAGGTAAAGCAGTTGTAGAAGAAGAATACTCTGACCCACTGCCATCAACACCATCGTCCTTTGTAGATTCAAGCGATGATGAAGAAACAAAAGCATGGCCAAAATCCATGACTTTCTATCAAGGTGTCTGGGAAATCGATCCTCCGCAACATCCTTTGACCGCTGAGCTTCAGAAGCAAATGGAGAAGGCGGTTGCTGCTTTTGGTAAGAGTGTTGATCCTCCTCGTCCAAAGCCAAGTGCGGCAGAGCAGAAACCCCCTGTTCCCAAGAAGAAACAGCAGAAGAAACAAGCTCCCTCAACAAGCCAGCAGCAGAGTCCACCACCACGACCAGTGGTACTTGCTCTTCCCTGTCCAAGAGTATTTGAAGCCATGGGTACTCGAGGACCTCGCAGCAAGGTTATGCCTGACTTTGCTAGAATTTAGGTTGTGAATCCATGGTTCTTGTTGTCTTTTGAACTCTTTTGATCAATAGTTGTAAGAAAACTTCATTTTGTACTTTGCTTTAGTTATTAATGAACGTTTAAATTTCCTTGCTTTACTTGATTGTGTGTTCATGTAAATCTGCAAAAGATTAGTAGAAAACCACAAACACAAGCAAGAATATCCAAAAATAACAGCAGAGTAGCATAGCAGCAGACAACTAAACAGCAAACAACTTAACAAACAGCAAATTTTGACTTAACAAACAGCACAAATCCTTACAAAAGTTTACAAAAACATACAGAGATAAGATGGTTAAAGATTAAAGATTTATCATGCCAATACTAGCAACTAAAAATTGAAATCTACTTATATCAAAACTTTTTGTAAGTAAATCAACAACATTGTTGTCAGTATGTATTTTAACCACTTGAATTAGCTTTTTCTCATAACAATCTCTAATAAAATGATGTCTTATCTCTATGTGTTTTGTTTTAGAATGAAAAACAGGATTTTTGATAATACACATTGTGCTGTTGTTGTCAATGAAAATTTTTGTGTTCATGAAATTGTACCCATAATCCAACAATTGATTCTGAATCCAGAGCACTTGTCCACAGCAGCTAGAAGCAGCAACATATTCTGCTTCAGTTGTCGAATTAGCCACCACTGTTTGTTTCTTACATTGCCAAGAGATCAGCCTATGTCCAAGGTACTGACAGCCTCCAGTGGTTGACTTTCTATCCATAGTAGCCCCAGCATAGTTACTATCTGAGTATGCTATCAAGTCAAATGGTGAATTATTAGGATACCAAAGACCTAATTTTGGTGGACCCTTTAGGTACCTAAAAATTCTTTTGACTACTTCCAAGTGTGAAACTTTTACGGACACTTGAAATCTAGCACAAGCACACACAGAAAACATGATATCTGGCCTTGAAGCAGTCAGATACATCAATGAACCAATCATTGATCTATAAAGATGTACATCAACCTCTACCCCATCTTCATCCTTGAGCAAAGGTTTGTTTTTATCCATTGGTATCTTAGCTGCCTTCACATCTTTGAAACCAAATTTCTTTAACATATCAGCCACATACTTGTCTTGGCTAATAAAAATCCCATCTGACTTCTGCTTAACTTGAAGCCCTAAAAAGAAAGTCAGTTCTCCCATAGAACTCATCTCAAACCTGCTGTGCATAAGCTTCTCAAATCCTTCACACAACACCTTATTTGTAGACCCAAAAATGATATCATCTACATAAACTTGAACAACTAGGATATCCTTTTTGTCTTTCTTAATGAACAATGTTTTATCAATGGTTCCTCTGCAAAAACCATTGTTCAACAAATACTGGGATAAGGTGTCATACCAAGCTCTAGGAGCTTGATGTAGTCCATACAGTGCTTTCTTCACCTTGTAGACCCTATCAGGATACTTAGGATCTTCAAATCCAGGTGGTTGCATCACATAAACCTCTTCAGGTATCTTTCCATACAAGAAAGCACTTTTCACATCCATTTGATACACAGGAAAATTCTTGTATGATGCATATGCCAAGAAAAGTCTGATAGCCTCCAGTCTTGCAACTGGGGCAAATACCTCATCATAATCTATTCCTTCTTCCTGAGTGTATCCCTGAGCCACCAATCTAGCCTTGTTTCTGATAACAATACCTCTTTCATCTCTTTTACATCTGAACACCCATTTTGTACCAATTGCCCTTTTTCCATTAGGCAAATCAACTAATGTCCAGACCTCTTGAAGCTTAAACTGCAGCAACTCCTCTTGCATAGCTTCAACCCAACTTTCATCTTTCATAGCCTTGTGAATGGTTTTGGGTTCTTCTTGAGATAAGAAACAGGCAAACATGCAATTCTGTAAATCTTTGTGGCTATTTCTCTTCTTAAGTGTTTGAGCAAACAATCCCTGATCAAGCAAATCACTCAACCCTTTTGATTTACTTCTAGTCTGAACAGCAGAGTGAACATCACCAATTATCTGCTCCATTGGATGATTCCTGTGGATTCTGGTTGTTGGAGTGGGACTAACAGGTATATCAGTCTCCAAATTTGATAAATCAGCTTCAGCACCAAAAACATCAACAACTTCATCATCAGTATCCACATACACTTCTTCTAATTCAGGCATCTCATCAGAAGAATCATCATCAGAATCACCATCTTTATCAGCAGTAGAGTCCTTGGGCAGAGCAGCAGAGTTACCAAGCTTAACAGCAGAGTGTTTTACCCTAACAGCTGAGTGTTTTGGCTTAACAGCAGAGTGTTTTGGCCTGGCAGCAGAGTTGAGAGAACTGCTGCTATGTTTATTCCCTTGGATTCCATCAACTTGTGACTCTTTATTCCTTTCCTTATCATCATTCTTGTCATCATGAGAAGGTTCATCAACACCTTCTACATTTACCTTTGGAACTTCCTTATGAACAGCATCACCATCTGAACTCTTTCTCTCTTTATCTGTTGGAGAGAAGTACTGATCAAACTTCCACTTTTCAATCAAAACAAACTCTTCTGCAGATCCATCCTTCTTTGCTTGTGTACCTGCATTAGGGTTAGTTTGTGTACCTGCAGACATGTTAGTAGTACCTACAATGACTGGTTGATAATTCATACTCTTGGTTAAAGAATCAATATCAAACATCCACTCAGGACCCTTTCCATCAACATTAGGTGTGGTTTCTCTAATTCTAACATGCAAATTTTCCACCACATGCCCAGTCTTTTGATTGAAAACCCTAAAAGCCTTACTTTCAGTAGAGTATCCAACAAAGTAACCTATGTCTGCTTTCTCACTAAACTTGCCTAAGTGGTCAATGGTGTTTAAGATAGTGACAGGACACCCAAATGGTCTAAAGAAATCAATCAGTGGTTTCCTACCATGCAATAACTCATAAAGGGTCTTATTGTGAGGTTTAACTATCTTAGTTCTATTTTGCACATAACAAGCAGTGTTGACTGCTTCAGCCCAAAAGATAGTGGGTAACTTAGACTCTGACAACATTGTCCTAGCAGCTTCAATCAATGTTCTATTCCTCCTCTCAGCCACACCATTTTGCTGAGGAGTTCTAGCCACACTAAATTGTCTAGTTATCCCTTTTTCCTCACAGAACTGATTCATCACTTGATTCTTAAATTCAGTTCCATTGTCACATCTGATGATCTTAACCTTGTGATTAAATAGGTTTTCTATCCTTGTTATAAAAGCCTTAAGAATGCCAGGTGTTTCATTCTTAGTAGCTAAGAAGAATACCCAAGTAAACCTACTATAATCATCAGTGACCACTAAGCCATACATCTTTTTGTTCAAACTATTCACATAAGTGGGTCCAAATAGGTCCATGTGTAACATAAACAAGGGTTCAGTTATAGAATTCACCAATTTGGACTTACAAGATGCTCTATGTTGCTTTCCCATTTGGCAAGCAACACATACTTCAGGATTCTCAAAAACCTTTGAAGGTAATCCTCTGACCAAGTTCCCTTTCACCAACTTGTTGATAGCCTTGTAGTTCAGATGTCCAAGCCTTCTGTGCCATAGTATGGATTCATCAATAGTGGCTTTGGCAAACAGACAAGTTAAATCTCTTTTGGGAATAATGTTCTTTATGTCCACACTGTATATGTTGTCATTTCTAGGGACTTTAAGAAGTACTAATTTATCATCAGGTATCTTATAGTCGGGAGATAAGACAAGACATTCAGTGTCTGTAAAAAGAACAAAATTCTTTCTGTCACACATTTGTGAGACACTAAAAAGATTGAACTTTAAACCATTCACCAAATACACTTTTTCAAAATCCAATTTTCCAGTTCTGATCATGCCTTTTCCAACAATTTTTCCTCCTTTAGGGTCATTCCCAAAGGCAACATATCCCCCATCCAAAGCTTCAAAGTTCTCCAAATTGCTTTGGTCTCCTGTCATGTGTGAAGAGCATCCACTATCAAAAATGCATTTGTCCTTTAGCTCCTTTTGTAGATTGCCCTGCACAAAGAGTAAGAGAATTAGTTTCTCTTTGGGACCCAAGCCATTACTGACTTGGATCTACCTTGTGCATCAAAGTAGTCAAATTTCTTCAACTGCATTGGTGCACTGTTGTGTCTGAGAACATGATCCAAAACTTTAACTTTAGGTTTCCAGACCCAGCAAGCTGAGGCTTTAACAGCATAAAAATGATTGCCTACAACAGTATCAGTAACAACTTTAGGCAAAATAGCAGAGTCTGCCTTAACAGCAGAGTTTGCCTTAACAGCAGAATCAACTATGTCCTTCTTTATGGGTCCTGTTGGTGCAATAGGAGAGATAACTCTAGAAGTACCATCTCTCATCAAAACTTCCTTGGGAACCATGTTTCTTTTGGGGTGAGGGTGAGTCTTTCTAGCAAAGTTTCTATGGTTCACCCTTGTGTACTGGTTCCTAACTGGTTTTTGATAGTAGTAACACTCATCTTGCAAATGTTCAAAACTACCACAACTATAACATGCCTTTTTAAGTAATTGAAAATCAGTACCTAATTTTTGTGAAACTAGGTTGTTCCAATTTCTCTGGTTTCCTCTAGGCAAATTATTAGTTCTCTTAGGATATACTCTAGGTGTGTTGTCAAACTCAGCCATCTTCCTAGAGATACCTTTACCAAACCTAGGCTTAACAAACTCAACCTTTTTAACCCTAGGTACTTTTGATTCAACAACAGTAGGAATTTCTTCCTTTTTGTTCTTAGGGGTTGAATCAGATTCCACTACATCATCATCACTGTCAGACTCCCAATCTTCAATCAGGGGTGCTTGTTCATACTTCTTTACCTCAACCTTAGGTGACTCTATTTCTTTTTCACTAGTTTCAACTACAGGTTTACTAGTTTCACCTACAGGTTTGACCTCAGACTCAGATATGAAAGTTAATGTCCTAGTAGGAGGGGCATTAGCACTAAGTTTCTTAGGGTGAGCAACAGCATTATATCCTAGACCACTTCCTGAGTCTGCAAAGTGTCTTCCTATTGGTTTACTGAGAATATCAGTGGCAAATTGTTGTTTTTCCACCCTAACAACATGTTTTTCAGTTTCACTTTTAGCTAAATCTCTAGCCTGTTCAGCCTCTTCTACTTTTTCCATAAGAACCTTAATCTCATCATCTTTCTTAATAAGCTCATTTTTCAGGATAGTGATCTGATCAAGGTATTCAATTTCAGCCTTTTTATAAAATTCTAGCTTCTCTTCTAAGTTCTTTAAACCATATGCATAACTAAGATTGTCTAACTTAAGTGTTTCATTTTCCATCTTAAGATTTCCATTACTAGACTTAAGTTCATCAATTTTATCAGAACATGATTTAAATGAACAAGATGATTCATTGGATACCTCAGAGTCTGATCCAGAAGAAGAATAGGCCATGAGAGCAAAATGCTGTACTTCAGGTTCCTCTTCAGCTATCAATGCACAATTTGGACCATCTTCAGCATGATCACTCCAGTCATAATCTCCTAACCCATCACATGATACCATAGCAGTAGTAGGATTTGGCTCTTCATCAGCAGACTTCTTGAAATTCTCATTGCTTCTTTTTGGTGCTCTGCATTCTCTTGCAAAGTGTCCCTTCTTTCTACAGTTAAAACATTCAGCCTTTGATTTGTCAAATCCCACATTCTTGTTCCTTCTGAACTTCATCTCTTTACCAGTTCTTTTAAGAAACCTTCTTGCCCTCATAGTTAACATTGCAAACTGCCATTGCATATCAATCTCTTCAACATCATCAGGATCAAGTTCATCCAGATCTTGAGGCATGACTGAAGTACTTGTAGTAAGTTAAGCCAAATAAGCACAAATTGCAGTATCACTGATGGTGTTGGTGTTAGCAGAGTCAGCAGCAGAGACATGTGAACCCACAGCAGGAGCAAAAGTACCAGCAGCAGAGTGTTGTTCTTGATGACTACCAGAATTCTTGCTGTTTGAGGAAACAAAAGCAAGATTATTTGTGGTAGAAGATGAGCTTGATAATCCTTTAACTTCTGATTCATACACCTTCAAGTTGTTATACAGATCATCCAATGTCATAGTATCAAAATCTTCCTTGTGCCTCCAAACCACTGTATGAGTGTTCTATTCAGAAGATAGACTTCTCAGAAACTTAAGATTAATATCTTCTTGAGATGGCTCAATCTTCAAAAGAGCCATCTGACTGGATAGCTTATGAAGTCGATCATAAGTTCCCTCAATGTTCTCAGAACTTAAAGCAGTGAAAGTTTCAAACTGATGCTTCAGTAGATTCTTTCTTGATTTCTTGGTAGCTTCATTCCCACCAAATCGAAGTTCGATTGCTTCCCATAACTCCTTAGCAGACTCAATATGATTAAAACTCAATTGATAATCATTAGGTATTCCCATCATGAGAATACTGTGAGCCTTAACCTCCAATCTTCTCTGTGCTTTCTCCTCACTTGTCTTGAGAGTCAAGACTGATCCAGTAGCAGTCTTGGTTTGCACACTGTCGCCATTTAGAACAACTTCCCAAAGTGAGTAATCAACCATTCTCATGTATTCTTGAGCATGGGGACCCTTGATGCAGTAACCATGTGAGTAGAATCGGCTTCCATTGCTTACTTGTTGAATTAACAGATCTTGTAAGAAGTAATTCTTCTTGGTACCAGTTTCTAGATCACAAGCTCTGATACCACTTGTTGATCCCAGTTGAGCTTCACGATCTTATTAATTGCTTTAGATAAATCTAAGGCAATCGGTATAGAAACTGATCTTGAGTTGTATATCAAATATTATGCGGAAATTAATATTTGATCTTAAGAAGAATTAAAACACAAACGAATTCTCAAACAACACTTCAATATATTAATACGATTGCTCGACAGCAATAGGGTTACAGAAACCTTGAAGTGTAAACAATAATACGTATGCTAAGATAATCGATATCTAACCCTAACCCTAGAATCTCCTTTTATAGCGTAAGGAGTCCTAGTCGGTTTACAAGACTTCCTATACAAGAAAAATATCTTACGTATCTTTTCTATAATTATCCTTAACATACTATACATATCTAATAAGCAGCAGAGTAAATCTTCTAGCAGTAGAGTCTTCGTGAGCTAGCAGCAGAGTTACACTTTGCTTATTCTTCCAACCAGCAGAGTCACAAACAGCAGAGTCATTATACTAATCAGCAGAGTCACATAACTATTCAGCAGAGTTATGTTTCTCGAATCAGCATCATCTTTTAGACCCAACATTATTGATAAGTCGGCTAAATATAAATTTAAAACTTGAGTAGGCATTAATACTGCTAAACCGCAACGACACATCGCACGCATCAAGTTTTTGGAGCCGCTGCCGGGGAGTGAATTGTTATTATCTGTTAATTTGATTAGTATTTTAATTAGGTTTTTAATTTTTTTTAATCTAACTGCTAATTCTGTGTTGTATAATTAGTTAAATTGCATTCATTGTATTATTTTGCATATTTTCTGTTTTTGTGTGTTATTTGTTTGTTTTTATTTGTGTTTATTTTCGTTTGTGTTTATATTTGTTTTTATTTTTCGTATTTTTGTGTTCTGCTATCGTTGTACTGAGCTAAATCGAACGATACGGCGCATCTGATCTCTCAGATACGGCGTATTGCGTTTAATTTTTTATAAAATACAACGCGTTTAATTAATTCGATACGACGCATCTTTTCCTCAAGATACGGCGTATCTGTTTTTGATAAAAAAAATTTCTAAACGTTAACGCGATACGACGCATCTGCTTTAGTAGATACGGCGTATCTATTATTTTAATTAAAAACAGTTTTCGAATTATTAAACAAATACGACGCATCGATCTCTGTCGATACGGCGTATCTTCTTAATCAAAAATCTTATATTTTGAAACGTAACGAAGTAACGGCGTATTAGTTTTTGCTGATACGGAGCATTAAAAATTTTTATAAGTATAACTAATTTTTGATTATTTAAACATACGGCGCATTTGATTTATCGAGCGTGGCGTATTGCTTTTCTGAATAAAAGTCTGATTTATTTTTAACGTATTAAGATACGGCGTATCCCATTTATAGGATACGGCGCATCAACAGCAGATATCAGAAGCTTTTATTTTACTTTGATCGTTTCACCCTTCTTTTGCACGAGTAAGTTTTATTTCAGGAAGATGGACGATCCGGATATTACAATGGAAGAATATATCAAGCTTATAGAGGAAAGAGCCTTGAGCAATAATCAGATGTATGATTGGAAAAGAGCAAGATATGGTGCACAAGTCATTGAGACGAAAGAAATCACTATGGAAGAATACTTGATTTTAGGGCATGAAAAGTCAAGGAAAGAAAGAAACAAATTGCCGTTTCAACACACTTGGTGTATGTCAAATGATGATGAAGAAGATTCATATACCGTGAAACCAATTCCGGCAATTGTTATTGATAGTACTTTTTCTCCGGAGATTGCACAAGATGATGTGTATACGGAACCCTACGTTGAAGAATATTCTGCAATCGTATTACCACCATTAGACAATCCAACGGATGAAGATGAAAAGTATTCTAATTTTGATTTCGAACCATTTGACGCCATAGTTTATGATGACATACCTCAACCAGATTTTGACCCAACGAGGGATTTTGAAGAAATCTGGGATTACTTAATGAAGGATGAAATTCGGGACGATGCTGAAATTGCAAGACCACTAGTTGAAGATGGAGACTCACGAGATGAATTGGAATCACTTACAACAAAAAGTGGTACAAATTTATTTAATACTATTGATCCCGTTACTAATAATCTTGCTAGTTTTCCTAAACAGGTTGCAAAACACAAAGATGATGAGGTGAAATTTATTACACTACCTATTGAAGCACCTGTGATCAATCCGTATTTGATGGAGCTCGAGGAAGAATTTGGTGATGAGCTCTTAAACATTGCTATGATTGATGAAGATGATGATTTAGACCCTATTAAGGTTGTTGAAGAACTCGAACTTTTACTTGCTAAAGACCCTTTCTCATCTTCTGCGAAAGTCATGGGACACCTTACTACCAAAGAAACTAACCAAGAAGAAAGGAGACTCATTTTTCCTCAACACACTACTCTTTCAGATGGAATGGTCAAGTCATCAAATTTATCAACCAAACCGGGTATGAATAGGGAAGATGTACGTATATTGCCAATGTATGATCTTTATGTATTTCTTCCATCTTTAATAGCAAATTTACACTCTTTTTGTGTTTATTGCTACTATCACCCGCACTTGATCCCAAGTGGGGGGAACAACACCCTATTACACAGTAAATAAGGGTGGAGTCAGGCTCGTGACTCGAACAAAAACAAGCGCTTCGTGGGAGGCAACCCATGCTTATCTTTTATTTTATTTTATTTTCTGATTTTATGTCGAGTCAGTCAGGCCCGCAGAGGATACGGCGCATCTCAATCCCAAGATGCGACGCATCTCCTGCAATGGTCATATCTTTATTTTTCTGCATTTTTTTTTATATTTCGACTTTAAAACTTTTTATCAGTTTATTTTAATGCGGCGCATCCCTGGTTAAGGATGCGGCGCATCTTCTATTCTGATCCGTAATTATTCCAGGCTCGATACGGCGTATCTTCTTCCATAAGATACGGCGCATCGACTGACCTGATGATTTTCATTTTTAATTTTTAGTTTTATTTTTCCTAACTACTAATGTATTATGCAAGTTTGAACCTTTCTTAACTTAGGTGTGTTTTAAAGCCTTGGTGGTATTATAGATTCCTGCATTTCCTGTGGATACATCTATTATGAAGCTTAAACGTTCTAATCCACAAGAAAGATGATTTTTGCTCTTATACAAATGGAGGATCATACCGAGCAAATCTCAGGGGAGTTTTTCTGTTCTAATTCTTTTATTTTCCAGTTTTTAACCTTTTGATACAAACAACGAGGACGTTGTTTAACTTAAGTGGGGGGATTGGAGAATTAGAACACTTAACACTTACTTGTCCTGAACTTTTCAAAATATGCTTAAAATGCGCTTAATATATTAAAATTTAAAATTTTTTAGCATGTTTTTGTTTAAAGTCTAAGTTGCATAGCTGCACACATGACATTATTTTCAAAAATTGTGATTTTTCAAAATTCACAAATCTATGAGTGTGCCGGTGACTTGTAAACTTTAGAACTTGGCTTGTATACTATTCGAGACCACCATAATAAGTATTATTTATATAATTGGAATGACTTGTCTAAATTGGTAAATTTCTAGGATTACACCCAAATAGCCTATTATATGTTATGTGTTATTAGCTAACTACACTGGTTAGTTAACCCCCGTATAAACCCCTTTGTTACTCTCACTTTTAGAGTAAGATACCCCTAGAAAAACACTCAGAGCCATTCCTTTCGTTTCTTACACCTTTGTTAAAATGTTTCGTTACACCCTTACACCTTAGCCTACCCTGTAGATTAAAATCCGTGGTTGGTTAATTGCTTTAGGCAAAGTGTGTTTCCTTACATTACCTGTGTTCGCGTGCGTAATTCATTATCTTTGGTTAGGTCGGGAAATTGCACAATGCAATTGGAGTGAAAGTAAATATTGTATATCTTTAAGTTTATGTTTCGTGTGTTTACTACTTTCACTATTACCATTATTTCTGAAGTTATGAAAAGTATGGAAAAATTATCCAGAGTTATCGTTTTAGTGATGTGGTGAAATTTTACACATCTATGTTTATGTTAGTAGTTTAAAAAAAAAAAAAAAAAAAAAAAAAAAATCGATAAAAAATAGAAAAGAAAAAGAAAAAAGGAAAAGTTGGATGTTTGTTTTAACCAACTTATGTAAAGTTTTGTATTAAGTGGTCGATATCACCACTAGTTGTTGTATATTATATCTATGGATTGAATGGGAGTTGGCAGTTATGGGAACGCCAACTAAGGTTTATTCTTTGATTAAGATCTTGTTGAGTATAATTCGTGTCTACCTAAAAGCGTGTGTTTCAAGTGTTAAAGCGTGAGTTATTCAATGATATGAGTCTTATTCATGGGATGGTTGGGATAGTGATTAACCACACTTAGGATCTTAATTTATTTGTTTTGTTTATTTTTCATTTTACACCAATTTGTATCCCAAATATTATCCATACCCTGTATTATTCTTTATCCAACCAAACCTTTGATTTATTGAGATTAGGGATTTGAGCAATCTTAAGTATCGTAGTCGTGGATTCGGCTATGTATTTATGATTTTGTCGCCCTTTTTGATATAATATTATTGGTAAAGTTTGGACCTATCTTTAGCCTATTCGAGTTAAGGATTTGAGCAATTGCAAGTATCGTGTTCGTGGATTCGATCATGTATTTGTGATTTTGTCGCCTTTTCTGGAATTTGAGATCGATAGAGATTAAGAATGATTAACCCTTAAGCCTAAAAACCATTTTTACCGCTTTAGACTTGTTATTCCTTGGCTTTAGTGGGGGAGATGTGTATACTTGCCAAGCTTATGATAGAATATTCGTCACGACTGGACAGTTAAACGATTAGATTTGCTTTTATCAGAATATTTTATTTTACTTCTAATTCGTTAAGTGTTTGGTTGTGTGATTATGACAAAAATGAATACATGCTTAAATATAAAAATAAATCCTAATATCTTTTAGGATACATTTTCATAAGATTAATTCTAAGGTTTACTTGGGGACAAGTAAAGTTCAAGTGGGGGGATATTTGATGAACTCAAATAAGTACATTTTATTACAATCATTTATCCTATTAATTTGACTTGTTTTATTATATTATGTATAAGGATTGATACTTAATCGTTTACTTTTGTAATTCTCAGGTAAAAACAAGCATTTGGTGAAACTTGGCGATTTTGGACTAATTATGGAGCAAAACATGCAAGAAGTTAAGAGTCTACTGAAATGTACAAGATCAAGACAAATCTGCTCCAAATGCGCCGCATCTCACTTATTACATAGGGCGCATCACTATCAAGATTTCACCAGATACGATCCAAGATACAAGAGGACATGCGCCGCATCCAAGAATGAAGATACGCCGCATCTTCTGGCGGTGTACGAATATTCCTGAATATATTAATCTTGGACCCCACGCGAAGTTAAGTCAATGCGCCGCATCTACTTACTAGATGCGCCGCATCTCACCCTCAGACAGAAACTATAAATACCCCAAGACCAGACGAATTCCGTAGCTTTAGTCAAGATATAATATATACGAGGTTCGAAGACCAGAAAAACCTAAGGCCGAATTCAGACGAATAGGCAGCACAAGACACACCCGAACGAAGATACAAGAGCTGTAAGAAGGTGCTGCATGTGTTTAATTCATTAAGTAGTTTTGTTTTATTGTGTTAGTAAACTTTAATTCATCAGGATTGATGGCTTATGTAATGTGACAACGGAAAGATTGCACTCCCTTAAAACTGTTTTCCCATCAATTAAAGTTTATATGTTGATGTCTTTGGTTACTACTTATTAGTGCATTGATAACCTCTGTGTTTATTAGTGGCCTGCGCATTTGACTACGGAAGAGAATGTAGCTCCCACGGTTGTTACTAAATTGATCACTTAGGAATAACTTTTAGACATAAGTAATCATTAAGGGTTTACTCGCCGATAAGAATAGGACCAACGAGAAAGGATTAACTACATACACTTCATATAAAACTATCAATAAAACAAGTGACAATCTACTTAATCATCAGGACAGATCTTCTTATTGTCTCAAGTATTTATCTGTGTACGTGTGTGCTATTCGCTGATTCGTGCCTATTTGTTTAGTTTATTATTTAATTGCAACCAAATCGTGCCAGTCTCTCAGGCTGAACCCCCTTGCGTTAGATTAGGTTGTATAGCTAATTTAGTATATTAAAATACTGATTAGAATAACTAGGTAATACGTTCCACTCTTAGTGATCGACACTCTACTTACCATTATATTCATACTGACCGGGTACACTGCTCGTTAAGTGTGTGTGTTATTGATAAGTCGGCTAAATATAAATTTAAAACTTGAGTAGGCATTAATACTGCTAAACCGCAACGACACATCGCACGCATCAAGGATGTATAAGACTTATATGCTGAACGAGGAAAAGGGAAGTACAAGCATGATAAGAGCTATCATGGTTTCAACAATCAACCAGAAAAAGGGAGAAACCAGGAATGTTCAAACAAACATGATCAAGGCGAGTCTTCTGGTTACAAAAAGAACCAACGAAAAGGTAAGAAATTTCCGTTTAATTTCTATAATTGCGGGAAGAAAGGGAATCTCGCAAAGCATTGCAGGTCGCCCAAGGCTGAAGAAGGTAATGCTGCTACAACTAAGGTTGAAGAAGGTTGGGACGCAGAGGCGTTAGTCGCCCAAACTGAGGATGTGTTTGCCTTCACGGCCACCACCGAAAAACAAGATAATCTTCTAGACGAATGGATTGTAGATTCAGGGTATACGAATCACATGGCTGGTGATAAGAAAAAGCTCTCCAATGTTAGCAAATATGATGTAAGCAGAGTAGTGGTGTTGGCCGACAATTCCAGGCACCCTATCGAGAGCACCGGGGATGTAATCTTTCCGACCAGCAACCGTAGTCCAGGTTTAACCCTAAATGATGTTTATCATGTTAGGGGAATGAAGAAGAATCTATTTTCAGTTTCACAGTTTACAGAAGATGGGTACTACATTCTACTTGGTCCCGAGGATGTAAAGATTTTTGAAAAGTTTAAGACACCATTGATTCCCATTCTTCAAGGTCACAAAAGAAAAGTTGTTTATGTGTTGAGTGTTGAGTCTGCATATGTTAATAGGGCCAAGGGGAATCACAATGCAGATGTATGGCATCAAAGATTGGGCCATGTAGGCCTTGACAAGTTAGGCTTAATGGCAAATAAAAGTTTAGTAAGCAGGCTTCCTAAATTAAAACTAAATAAAGAAATTGTGTGCAGTGGCTGTCAATTTGGGAAAGGGAAACAATTACCCTTTCCTCAAGAATCAGAATGGCGAGCAAGAGAAAGTCTGGAGCTAATTCACTCCGACGTGTTTGGTCCTGTTAGACAACCTTCAATTCGAGGAATGAAATATATGGTGACTTTCATTGACAACTACTCTCGCTACATGTGGGCGTATTTTCTAAAGGAAAAATCAGAGGTGTTTGCCAAGTTTAAAGAATTTGAAGCTGATGCAGAAATTCAAACAGGGAAGAAGGTTCGATGTTTGAGATCATACAATGGTGGTGAGTATGTGGCTTCTGATTTCTCGAGTTATTTAAGAGATCGGCGTATCCGAAGACAATTTACATGCTCGAATACTCCTCAACAAAATGGAGTATCTGTAACACCCCTAGTTTTGTATAGCAGCGGAAGCTAAACAAGGGTATTACTTACTAGCACAAAGTACAAATACAGAAAACGACACTAAAATGAAACATTTTTAAAATACATTATCATTCGAATTTATTCATAATATGAGAGTAGAGGTCCCATAATGTACATATAAAGTTTAAAACGTTATCTAATGATAATATGCATAGTCTTCAAAATGTCTGTGTTACACCCCGTACCCGCTAAGACAAAAAATTAAAACTTTTAGAGCAAAAACGCTTAACTTTTACGGACATCTGGTTACTCTTTTGACCATTGACAAAAATCTATAAACTTTCAGACCTTGAGACTATTTTTAAATGAAACTAGACTCAATTACCTTCAAAATGACGGGTGGCATGACCCGTGACGACTTACGGATTAAAAGATATGATTTTTCAAAGTTTACCGAAAAACTGCCAGCGACCTCCATCCGATCGGATCGCCAGCCATCCGATCGGATGGATGGTTCTGATCAGATTTTGCATTTCAAAATCCCCGGCCGAAAGTCCGACCTCCCGAACTCGAAACTTAACCAAACTTTCCAGATTTCATTACTATATTATTGGGCTCATTTTCATTCAAAAACATTTACCGTTTGACCACTCGGAATAGCACTTCCAAAATTGACGGGTTATGCATAAAAACCCCATTTGACCCATTTACAATACAAACCAACTATACCACTTCATTTTTCCACCAAACTTGACCAACTTCATTAATTTAATATACCAAACATGTTCCATAGGTACTTGACCCGTTTACAACTCAAAATGGGTAAGAATACACTAAATCCAAACGTCCCCTTAACTTTTACCAAAAACACTTAAAACACACTTGACACATCGTTAGACCACCAAATCATTACACAACCTTTACACACATTATACGACTCATAAAAGACACTCTCGGGGGTACAACCTTGACTCGAGCTCGGTATTCTACCTAGCTCCTAACGCTTATTATCTTCCAAATCCACTTCAAAATCCTTAGGCCAAAGTCCAAGTACTTCCAATCCGCAGCACATAAACCTACAAAAACATTGACAACTAAAAGAATAAGCTTACGCTTAGTAAGTAACCCAACATAAAACATATATCATACACATACTTTCACATAAGCATCATAACCGCATCATAAGCTTCTAAACTACCACATTCAACCATATCACACATATACTCATATCATAACCATTATCAATTACAACAACCATAACTAACTACATACCTTCATTAGTCCAAATCCAACAAGCTACATACCCTTAGCCACAAACCACTAGCCATCCATACTTAGCTTGTAACCATTCTAAGTCCAACTCCTATGCTCTTATACAACCACAATACATACATGATAAATACACATATAATACAAGTTTTAGTAAGAGTTACTTACCTTCAATCCAAGCTAACTACTAACATAAATCCCACCATCAACATCTTCTAACCATCATCATCTTCATCTTTTACCATATACCAAAACCTAACAACATAGCAATCAATAACATAACAAGGGTTAACATAACCCATTAAACACACTCATCTATCTTCCTACATCATCATATGATCATATCTTGATCATATGATGAAATCCCACTTTACCCTTGATCTATAACCTCAATAACATTAAGAACATACATACTTACTTGATGATGATCATAGAAAAAGGGTGGCCATAAGCACTAGGACTTGATCATCTTCATCTTCTTGGATTATAGTCTAACTTTCCTTCTCTTTTTCTTCTCTCTAAATCCGGCCTTCCACTCTCCCTTAATAATGATGGAAAAGCCTAGAATATCCTAGATATAACTAGTTAGGTAGTACTTTGGCCTTTTGATTTAATTAGTCCTTCTAGTCTATTTCTTCTCACTTTTGTCACAACTAACTTATGATACCTTTAACATATTGACCACCATGGCAACTTAGGTTCGTTTAGTTATATATCATATTTTATATTACTACACTAGTCATACTTTGACTACTAGTTTGACTATCGGGTTTGACTTCCATGTAACTTTGTTGACCAACCAATCACATTTGGTCTTTATCCATTTTCACCTAGGGTGGGGTCCCAACACCTGACAAACGGGTGTTACAATTCTATCCCCCTTATTTAGATTTCGTCCCTGAAATCTCTCTTCTAAAACTATCCAAAACTAAATTCACATCATATACATACATCTTATTCTCATGCTCTCTAGGCCACAACCTTGCAACGATCTAAGTGATCGTGCAAATTCTAACTTACTATACATAAACCTAACTTTCAATCCGCTATAACAATTCTTCTTATCGCAATCTTATTTAAAATTCCCAACAATGACTACTTGTCACATGGAAAATTTTACTATTTTGACTTTATATAAGTCAAACTTCGGCACTATTACCTCGTCATATGCCCCTGCACTATCGTGACATAAAATCATATACGGTCAAATTCACATTCCACATAATACCATCACCTATCAAGATCAAAAACCGGCAACTTAATTCAAAATATACAATGTACCATACAAACGGCACCTTTCAAAATTCCTTCTCACGTATCACTTAAGCAATCTTTCTTATTAACTATTGAAAAGGCTCACCCAAAACTCATCAATTTATTACATAACTCATTCTAGACGTCTATCTTAAAGTTTCACACATGACTTAACGCCACAATAAGTTTTATTCATATCTATCCTCACTTATGACGTCCAGCACGTCCTAGTTTTCACTTTCTCATATCACTATCCGAAATCACGTCATATCGGCTACAAATAAGCCCACTTATTTATTCATGCCATTTTTGATTACTTTATAAGGCTTATAGAAATATTACAGGAATTAGCTTTATAGCACCATACTTTAACATCTGTCGCCACATTGCACAAGACATTTATCATCAACTATTTCCATTACTCACATTTTGCACCACGGCATAATTACGTATTGTAACATTTTGAAACATCATTACAATTCCTTAGTTCCGCCAACTTAAACTTAACTCTCAAAACATAGGTTTCTCATATGTTCTCACTACAAAACATACTCTAATCTTAATCCTCCTATCTTAGTCCTTATAATTCCTAGCTAATTCTAGACTTCCACGTTCTACTTTTCTATCCCTATTCGTGCCGAGTCGGCAACACATAAGCCCACTCATTTATACTTCCTCATTTACATGGAGAGGCGTCCCAATCGATGTAAATCAAGAAATATAAACTCATGGTTATGTACTCCCGACATAACACTACTACTCCTAATTCCCAATTTAACTTTTATTATTTCATCCTGTTTATACCTCGTATTTCCTTTTTAGACTTGGATCCATATCATTAACACATTCATTATGGGGATATTTTTATTGCCAAGGATGTAGGCAACCCCATTTGCCGATGAAGGCAATACGTTTTATCCCGAAGGATCTTTAACATATCCCGAAGGATTCCTTAACGTTCATTTACTTGGTCATCCCGAAGGATACCACTTTTAACGTTCTCCCCGAAGGATCATTAACATAAATCCCGAAGGATCTTTATCATTCACACTTTATCACTTTCACATTATGACATTGGATCCAAGCTATTAACTTTTTAACATACACACATTTTCTTATCCGTTTTATTTAGTAACGCAAGCTCATAGAGCATATGAACCTGCTTGTTATAATTACACATTTACTATGTGTTTACACGCCTTACCACGACTTGCATTATTTAATTCTCGTTAACCAATTCCGCATCCTTACCCTCACTCTTTTAGCCTCACTCACTCCCTTTACATGTAGACCTTACTTAGATCGTCAACTATAACACATTCATTCATTATTAATTATTACCGCTAATCGCCTTAGCCGTAATATAATTATTTCATGGCAATACCTTAACCTCGTACATGCTCATCTCATTATAGCTATTAGTACTAAGGAAATTTCGTTCTATTTCATCATTTACTCAATCACTATGCCTTTTCTCATTTTATAACTTTTCTAAGTCCGTCACGGACTTATTTTGTATAAATTTATGTCATTTCTTCACCGCACTACACTTTTAACATTACCACACGTTCATGCACATGCTCAATTCTCCTACCTACTCGTCTCATTCTCATTTACACTCTTAGCTTATCGCATCTAGCCTTTAGCATCCAAACTTTTTCGTAGAGTTGCATCATATATGTATATATACATACCAACACTCTTTACCACATCTTCACGCTCACACTTAGACCTTGCTTACTTTACCTTACCATTACCCCGTCTCTATACCACCCCAATATTAGTCTTTAGTCACTAAACATAATGAGACCATATGTTGGTCACATTTCGTGCTATCACTCCCTAACCTCATTCTTTAACCTTCAAGCATCTAAGCACCTAGTCATTAATTTAATAGTTTCATCTTGTCTTTTCACGCTATACCTTAGTATGCTTAATATCCTTACAATCTATGCTTAAAGTGTCATTACTTAGTTCACTTGTTAGCCCATCTCTAATACCACTTATCATTCATACTCATATTCCATTATCATTACTTACACATATATTCGTATACTCATAATATAATCACCGGCACAAATCAAAGTGTACGGTAACAATTTACTACGTGTCATCACTAGTTAGTCACTTCTAGTTTGCTAATTCTATGCATCACCAATTCATTCCTTATGCAAGCATTTCTTAGACTACCACATTTTCACTTTCTCTTCTCATTGCCTCAAGCACCTTCGATTGCTCACCTATTACCTTTCATTACCTTGACACCATCTTAGTAATACTTATCTTTTTATACTTTCGAATATATGAATCTACACGTCATATTTCATCTAAGTTGTCACATTACGCTTATCGTGTTCTTGTTAACTTCACGTTATCCTCCTACTGTATTTTACACGTGTTCATTCTTTTAAGGTTGTCTATTCCAATCCCGATGGATTCACCTTGATCTTGACATCGATTAGCTCAACATTAAACATGAATTATTTTCTAGACCATATATTGGTTCTTACGTCGTAATCTAAACTCGTTCATCTCCTCAGTTTCTAATACTTCATGTCACGACGAGAATCCTAATCGTGACTTATCTAATTCGAATTCCCTTGAAGTTTACCCTTTTTAATCATTCTATACCTCACCTTATGACACGCATTCATAATCACCTTACACATAAATGACGAACACGTTAGTACATACTTAATCCCATTCATACTTAAAGATAAACGCCACTGCACACTCGTACTTCGTTAGTCTATTATCAAATTATAATTTAGAACACTTGAATATGTCTCTCATATCATTCGTCTATTTTCGTTGAGGCAATTTCTATTTTGCCTCATCAATCTATCCAATAGCTACGTCATGTATCCATCACTACTTAATCGTTTCTTTAATATCATACAGTTACTTATTTCATTCGCACATCTTATCCGAGCATTTAAATCTTCTTCAAGTATCCACACCAATCTATCCTTAACGTTCCCCCGAGACAAGCCTTGCTCAATCCCTTATCCCTTAACAGGTCATTATTCTTCCGGACAAAATACATACAAGTCATTCATCAAACCATTATTATTGCAATCTAAGTAATTTCGACCTTTTATGTATTATACTATAACACATTCTTCGCCTACAACTCATAACCTTTAAGACCTTGATTCACATAATTAGAACTTTAGATTTCCAATGCAAAAACTATCATTTGGTTACTTAACACTTAGCACATTACATTCAACATAGAATTACTTCACATATACATTGACACCATAAAACACGTACCATACTTATTGACTTAAATCCGTATACCACGTCTTGCATTCTATCGCATAATTTAAGCAATCTAAGGTTCGCGTTTAATTCGTTACTCATATATTTCACCACACCCACATCACAACATTCACATCACATCTTAGCTATAATCTAATCTCATTATTACTATAAGTATTTCTACGTCATACCTCAAAGGTACTTACTATTCGCATTACTTTATTCTTACATACAACGCGTCTACGAGTGGTTTAAGTCTAGGCAACCTATAGTGGAAACCTAATTCACTTAAACCGTGGCTCTGATGCCAAATTGTTACACCCCGTGCCCGCTAAGACCAAAAATTAAAACTTTTAGAGCAAAAACGCTTAACTTTTACGGATATCTGGTTACTCTTTTGACCATTGACAAAAATATATAAACTTTCAGACCTTGAGACTATTTTTAAATGAAACTAGACTCAATTACCTTCAAAACGACGGGTGGCACGACCCATGACGACTTACGGATTAAAAGATACGATTTTTCAAAGTTTACCGAAAAACTGCCAGCGACCTCCATCCGATCGGATCGCCAGCCATCCGATCGGATGGATGGTTCTGATCAGATTTTGCATTTCAAAAATCCCCGGCCGAAAGTCCGACCTCCCGAACTCGAAACTTAACCAAACTTTCCAGATTTCATTACTATATTATTGGGCTCATTTTCATTCAAAAACATTTACCATTTGACCACCCGGAATAGTACTTCCAAAATTGACGGGTTATGCATAAAAACCCATTTGACCCATTTACACTACAAACCAACTATACCACTTCATTTTTCCACCAAACTTGACCAACTTCATTACTTTAATATACCAAACATGTTTCATAGGTACTTGACCCGTTTACAACTCAAAATGGGTAAGAATACACTAAATCCAAACGCCCCCTTAACTTTTACCAAAAACACTTAAAACACAATTGACACATCGTTAGACCACCAAATCATTACACGACCTTTACACACATTATACGACTCATAAAAGAGACTCTCGGGGTACAACCTTGACTCGAGCTCGGTATTCTACCTAGCTCCTAACGCTTATTATCTTTCAAATCCACTTCCAAATCCTTAGGCCATAGTCCAAGTACTTCCAATCCGCCGCACATAAACCTACAAAAACATTGACAACTAAAAGAATAAGCTTACACTTAGTAAGTAACCCAACATAAAACATATATCATACACATACTTTCACATAAGCATCATAACCGCATCATAAGCTTCTAAACTACCACATTCAACCATATCACACATATACTCATATCATAACCATTATCAATCACAACAACCATAACTAACTACATACCTTCATTAGTCCAAATCCAACAAGCTACATACCCTTAGCCACAAACCACTAGCCATCCATACTTAGCTTGTAACCATTCTAAGTCCAACTCCTATGCTCTTATACAACCACAATACATACATGATAAATACACATATAATACAAGTTTTAGTAAGAGTTACTTACCTTCAATCCAAGCTAACTACTAACATAAATCCCACCATCAACATCTTCTAACCATCATTATCTTCATCTTTTACAATATACCAAAACCTAACAACATAGCAATCAATAACATAACAAGGGTTAACATAACCCATTAAACACACTCATCTATCTTCCTACATCATCATATGATCATATCTTGATCATATGATGAAAACCCACTTTACCCTTAATCTATAACCTCAATAACATTAAGAACATGCATACTTACTTGATGATGATCATAGAAAAAGGGTGGCCATAAGCACTAGGACTTGATCATCTTCATCTTCTTGGATTATCATCTAACTTTCCTTCTCTTTTTCTTCTCTCTAAATCCGGCCTTCCACTCTCCCTCAATATTGATGGAAAAGCCTAGAATATCCTAGATATAACTAGTTAGGTGGAACTTTGGCCTTTTGACATAATTAGTCCTTCTAGTCTATTTCTTCTCACTTTGGTCACAACTAACTTTTGATACCTTTAACATATTTACCACCATGGCAACTTAGGTCCCATTAGTTATATATCATATTTTATATTACTAAACTAGTCATACTTTGACTACTTGTTTGACTATTGGGTTTGACTTCCACGCAACTTTGTTGACCAACCAATCACATTAGGTCTTTATCCATTTTCACCTAGGGTGGGTTCCCAACACCTGGGAAACGGGTGTTACAGTCTGTTCCGTGTGCCTTCACTTGTGTGCCAGATATATCTTACGGACCTGAGATAAAACATGCCAAAAGTCAACACAATGGTTGAGTGAATTCATAGGTTTAAATAATGGACAATTAGTTTTCAGAGTTAAAGTGATAATTGCAACGAATACAATCATCGGGTAAGTATATTATTGCATCTAAACTCATGGCACACAAACTGACGGTATATATCAACAATGATATATAGGATAATAATGGCCCCGTGTAAGTACTTGCCATATACCTAGAGTTACAAATATAGTACATTTGGTTACTTATCCAACTAACACAAACGCGATTCGTCAATCCTGATAGGCCTATCTACTGTATTCGCGTTCACTCGCAAGTAATTAATGGTCCATGATGTGGGGGACTTATGGCATAAGGGAACTTAGACACAAGCAATAATATATAGTCAAGGAAAGCATACAATTTAGCAATAATTGTCTATAAATAAAAGTTTTAGCATGTATCTCCCTCAAAGAGTTCATAAAACTATTTAGGTAAATGTTGGGGCTATGAACTCACCGTAGTATTTAGTAGTGGATTATAGCAACAGATATTGTATCGCGAGATCATGATCTTTAACAATAACCTACGAGAGTATAGTGATCGTGTCTTAGTATAGAGTACGATAGTAGTGTACAAGTATATGTAAAGTTATTGACTTGATTAAGATGTTGTACATATTTCTTATGTTGTGTAAATGAGTGAAGCATCCTTAAAATGTGGTTTGGCTAATAGCCTTTTATAAATAACTTCGTATTACCGTTCGGGCTATCAGAATCTAGAGGTCATGTAGTGAACGTATGAGGAGCCAGGACACTTTAATTCGTAAATCCACAACTCGTCGATACGACACCCCGAAGAGGCCTCTTATGATAATGAAACTCCCTACTATTGTAGTACTTATCATTTATAAGTAAAAGTATTTGACGAGACAAATGTTGCATAAAAACATTTGTCGTGTTTCGTCAAAGACTATTGGTTGAACTAGTGTGGTGATGTGATAATATAAGTTGTGTGTCGTGAAAAGGTCAAGTGTGAATGTTACCAATTTAATGGTCGAGTGTATTGTGAGGAAATCGCTAACGGCGTTTCATAACTTTGTCGTGTTTTAGATATCAAACTAGTTATTATAACTTCGCGGATCAAGTGTAAGTTGTGACTTTGTTGTAATGATATATTTGATATGGTCAATTTTATAAGTTGTTGAGGTCAAGAAAATGAGTCAAATAAGTGGTTAATTCTCAATAACAAGTTTCGGGTCATCAAACCCAAGTTAGTCGTGCGGCTAGATTCACAATCTTGAGACAACAACCAAGGCCATAGCCATGGCTATGTCTCAGATAGAAGGCCTTGAGACAACAGCATTGGTTGTGTCTCGGCCTCAAGAGGTCAAAACGCCATAAAGACTCTTAAGTCATGGCTACTTTTATGGTCTAAATAGGTCCAGTTGGTTTTTGTAGTTTACAGCCTTTGTTTTTCACTTTCAGCTTACGTGCTCGCGATTTTTCGTATAAAACATTATTCTGAGCAACTTTCGTGTTTTACACTTTTGATGATTCGGACTAGAAAAGGGTGAAAATTGCGATTTAAAATCGTATCAAAACCCTTTTTGTTCCAGCACCAAATTTTCATCTAGTAACCATCATTTAGCCATAACTTTTTAACTACAAGCCCTTTTTAAGTGATTCAAAAGCTCAAGTTCTAGTTTTTACTTCCTCTAACAGCTTCTTAAGGTCATTCAAGTCCATGGTTCATGATTTCATGTCAAAGCTTAACAAGATTACTAGTTACTTACTAGTTGTACCAAAACAGATGAAGGAAAACATAAAGATCTAACAACAATCTTACAAAGATTGGATGAAAGGTAACAAGGACACAAGGACAACTATCCTAAATCTTCAAGCCTTCTACCACTTTATCCCTTGTAAATTCTTATAGTCTTGAGCTAAGTACTCCAAGGATCACTTAACTTCAGCCCTATATACCTTGTATAGCTTTCAACTTAACCTTGTAATCTCCAAAACAACTCTTGAACTATGTAGGGGTCATCAAGGTCTTCATCTTCCTAGTATAACTTAGAGCTTGAATAAAAACTTATGATGATGATGGTGAGGAGTTGTGGTACAGCACCAAAAGGGAGAGACCAAGGTGATTACTAACTTTTTGATGTAATTAGTGATGAAGTTATGTAGAATTTTGAGTATATATATGGAGGTGACTACTAATGTGGCAAGTTTTGGTGATAGAGGATTAAGCCAAGGCCACATGGCCTTGGTGACTGACCATTACATGCCCACCTCATGCTTGAGGTGGGGAGGGGCTTGCTTGCTAGCTTATGAGGTAGCTTCAAGGTGAAGCAAAGTTTTTAAGAGGTATAGTTTGGTCCCTATAATTATTAACGTTAAGCCCTTTAGTCAAGAAACTTAAAACCAGGCAACATAAAAATGTAATACTTACAAAAATGTTAAAACTTATCAATATACTCCACTAAGTATATTAAAAGTGTAATAAGTCTAATGGAGTGCGTTTATATTGTTAAAACCTAATAACATAGGTTTGAGTACGCGTTTTTCGTAAAAAGTAAAATATCTACGTAAAAATGACAAAATGACAATAGTTCATATAAAATATGACTATTAGTGAAATATGAGTATTTTGAACACATAGACTTATCCTAGTCTTGTGTTGGTCGTGAGGAAAATTCACACGATTAAACTTTCGAGATTACTTATAAAAGTAATTAAAAGTAATATTATACAACATAAAATAGTAAAGTATAGACCTGAAATGTGTGAGGGGCTACAGCCTCCCCCGGTTATGGAAATCACGCCCTCGTGATTTAGCTTGTTGTACCCGAAAAGAGATGCGGATATTTCTGTTGCATTTGGTCCTCTCTTTCCCAGGTATATTCAGGCCCTCGGCGAGAATTCCAACATACCTTGACGATGGGGATTCGGCTTTGTTTCAACTGTTTGACCTCACGGTCCATTATTTCAATGGGTTCCTCAATAAAATGTAGTTTTTCATCGAGTTTGATCTCGTTGAGTGGAATGACAATGCTTTCATCAGATAGACATTTCTTAAGATTTGACACGTGGAAAGTGTTATGGATTCCACTTAATTCTTGAGGTAGCTCAAGTTTGTATGCTACCGGACCAATCCTTTCCAGGATTTTGAATGGTCCAACGTATCGTGGAGTCAGTTTTCCACGTTTTCCGAAATGGATTACGCCTTTCCAAGGCAAGACTTTTAGCATAACCCTATCTCCGACTTGAAATTCCAAGGGTTTTCGCCTAGTGTCAGCGTAGCTTTTCTGGCTATCTCTAGCAGCTTGTAGTCTGTTTCTGATCTGAATAATCTTTTCAGTCGTGTCCTATACAATCTCTGGGCCTGTGAGTTGGACATCGCCAACCTCATTCTAGCATACGGGAGATCGACAGTTTCGACCATACAAAGCTTTGAAAGGTGATGATTTAAGACTGGAATGATAGCTATTATTATAAGAGAATTCGAATAAAGGTAAATGATAATCCCAACTTTTACCAAATTCGATGATACAAGCTCGTAGCATATCTTCCAAGGTTTGTATGGTTCTTTCACTTTGACCGTCAGTTTGCGGATGATAAGCAGTACTCATGTCTTTAGGTTTACTTAGTTGTTTAATGTTGTTTGATTTAGATGTTAATAGAGATTTAGTACTATTTGTATTTCTTTTGTTTCATGCCTACTGGTTTGATTTTTACTTGTTACAAGTTTATGAAATATGCTATTGGTGGTTATTTAATGTTACTCGCAAATTGTCTACTCGTACTAATATTCTTTGACGTAATGACAGAAAGACGGTTATGAAGTGATGTTGTGTATTTGCAACAGGGTGTCTTTGGTAATGCTATGGCAAACTAGCATTTTTTTTTTATATATTGTGGAAGACTTGCAGCAGGGAGTGTTTGGGTTTGGGTTTTGTCTAGTAGTTTAAATCTTGTTTGATTTAGATAGATGTCTTATAATGAGCTTAATATAGTGTTGATGAAACAAAATGACACAAGTTTTATAATCATATCCAACTTCAGTAGTAACAGTAACACACTGATATACTATTTTATATTTGGTTTCATATAGTTGGTGACAAAAGATGAGCTTAATATGGTTGTCACTGGCTTGTATGTGATCCAAGTTTGTTACTACTAACTATTAAGTTGTTTTTTGATCAATGTCACATTTGGTAATTTATTAGCTGCTCATTTGTAGTATCACCCGATAACCCAAATCACCCGACCCGACATAATACCCCGAATACCACCCGATCCCGATAACCCGATTCCTTATAGGGTCGGCTTGCTGGTGAGTTTTTAAAAATCAAAACCCGACTTAACCCATCCTGATAAGAACCGGTAACCCAGCTTGATAACACCCCTGTGTGCCGGCTACGTGTCAGTTTATTACATGTGCAATACTTCTGTTACGCCCCGTGCCCAATTTGACAAAAAATTAAAACTTTTTTACGTGGAAACGCTTTGACTATAATGGACACACTTTAACACTTATATAAACAACACATTACTATAACTATTAACATTTTATAAAATACTTACAAGACCGTACATTCAAAAGCCTTTTAAAAGATTTCATATAAAACTATAAAACTGACAACACTTCTGATCTACTAGAGCAATACGCCGTATTGCCTAGGGGGATTACGTCGTATTGCCTTCTGAACTTGATATGCCGTATTCCTAGAAGGAATACACCGTATTACCCTTGGGCTTCAATACGCCGTATTCAGAACCTGGATACTCCGTATTGACCATCTGTTATAGAACAGTGCACAATCCTGCACAAAACCCACACTTCGACTCAACACGTTTATAAACCATTTAAGACTCTCGGGGGTTCAACTTGACTTGGAGCTCGATATTCAACAATTAAGTTCCTATATACATACAACCTTTCTAGCATCCGTACTTCCATTCCTTAAGCTTTAATCCAAGCATTACCTTCTAAGCGAGAACCTACAAAACATTGTCAACTATGACGGTAAGTGAAACACTTAGTAAGTAACTAGATTAAAACATGTTAATACTTCAATCCACATATAAGCATCATGAACACTTAAAACCATTCCAACACATAATACCATAATAACCTTAAACACATAGAAATCACAAATCATACCTTAATCATTCCATAATCATAAGCTAACCCTTAATCTCACTACGCAAGCCTCCTATTAAACCATACTTACTAATCCAAGGCTTTAAGCCTTCAATCTCATTCATAAACACATAATATGAAAA
Source organism: Artemisia tridentata subsp. tridentata (assembly GCA_021014915.2). Taxonomy (NCBI): domain Eukaryota; kingdom Viridiplantae; phylum Streptophyta; class Magnoliopsida; order Asterales; family Asteraceae; genus Artemisia; species Artemisia tridentata. The sequence continues at coordinate 70,063,744 of CP139506.1, forward strand.
CTTTCGTATTAATCACATGTTAACCATAGTTACTTACCTTAGCATCCAAGCTAAGCTACCATAACACCATCAACATAATCATTCTCCATACTTGCAATCTAGGCAAAAACACTATAAGCATTGAAACGCGTAATCAAATTACTATAACTTGGTTAATACAACCATAGCTCATCTTTTAACACCTCTAATTATCAAATAATCATATATGGATCATATGATATGATAATTAACCCATGAACTTATTAACTTAATACCACAAGACCTAATCTCATAATTAATATAACCTCTTTAATTAGCTTATAAACACCTTTTACCCAATTGCCTGATTAGGGTTTATGAACACTAATTTCTAATTCTTCAATTAAACACAGATTAAACATCATACCTTACTAGTAACCAAGCTAGGAACCTTAATCTTTGAAATAGAACACCTAACCCATTACAAAATCATCATAAGTTAAGTCTAATGTGAAATGAATTGGGTGAAAACTTCCCTAACAAACTTCCCTAACAAACTTCTTCCAACCACCATTTTCAAGAATTGTAGTTTTCAATCAATTTCTCATTCATTTCTTATCCAATTTCTATTCTGTAAACACCAAACGAATCGTCTTTTCATTGTGCATTCAATGATATGATCTGATTCGTTTGATACTAAGTACTGAGAAAACCCCCAATATCGTATTTTGGCGCCAAAATTCACATTTCACATTTCTCAAATCCTCTTTTTTATCCGTTACATTCTGGTGAGATCCTTTAGTGTTAATTGATTGATTGTATACAATTGTTTGGCGTCATGTCGGCTAAAGGTAGACAATCCAAGAGAAAAACGCGGTTGCCTAATAGATTAAAGGATTCTGTATGTGATTTGAATAGTAAGAATAGTAAGAAAAGAAATGATGAGAAATCTGTGGATGAAGCTGATTGTTCTGAAATTAGGGCTAATTGTAATGAATTAGGAAAGATGGATAAGACTGGGAAGAGTGTTGCAGGGGTTAGTAGTGAAATGATTGATAAGGAGATGGAATCAGGGGAGGCTACTGGCACAACTAGTGTGAATGTTATGGAGTCTAATGAAGTGAATAAGGCAAAGAGTGGGAATGAGTGTGAGGGTATGGCAGTGGGAAAGGTACTTGTGGATGTTGAAAATGGGACTAATGAGGTAACTGTGGATGAGTTTAGTGCAAGAACAGAGGAGGGGGACAAAGATAAGATGCAGTGTAACAGTGATGGTAAGGTAAATAGTCAAATGAACAAGCATAAGCTGGATTGCACTGTAAGTATGTCTGTCAACACTCAATCATGTACTAATGACTGTGAGGTTGTATGTGATAGCAATAAGGATAAAACTAGTTATGCTAATGTGACTAAAAGTAATCTGAATTACATGAATAATAAGTTGAGTCATATTCCTACTAGTATTAATGATAATGGGACTGAGATTGTGATCTTTGATGAGGAAATTGTGATGGAAGGAAGTAAGAAATGGGAACATACTGCATGTGGTTATTTTGTAGGCTATAAGATGTATGCTCAAGAGATTAATTACCATTTGTTTAGAATGTGGGGTAAATTTGGATTAAGAAGCATTCAAAACATTGGTAATGGAACTTTTGTGTTTAAATTCAAAGATGACCAAGGGTTGCAGGAAGTGGTTGAAAATGGTGTATGGATAGTTAATAGTAAGCCAATGGTTGTGTAGAAGTGGGACATAAGTGTTGATGTGAATAAGGTTGAACCTAGTGTAATACCTGTTTGGGTTAAGATGCTGAATATACCATTGGAAGCATGGAGCACAAAGGGCCTGAGTGCATTGGCTAGTAGTTTAGGCAAACCTGTGATAATGGATGCAATGACTACCAAGATGTGCACACAAGGTACTGGGAGACTGGGATATGCTAGGGTTCTGGTTGAGGTGGATGCTAAAAAAGGGGTTAAAGGATACCATTGAGGTTCAATACTGTGATAAGAGTAAAAAGAATATTGCTACTAAAATTGTCAAAGTAGAGTATGATTGGAAACCTCCAGTATGCTCTAAATGTCAAGTGTTTGTACATAGTGATGGAAAGTGTGGAGTGTATAAGAATAAGGAAGAAAGCAGAGTGGATAATAGCAAGACAGAAAATAATGGCACTAAAAATCAGGAACAAAACAAGAATGTGAAACAAGAAAAGAAAAGAATGGATGGGGGAAAGAAGTATGTGGCACCAAAATATGCATATGCTCCTAAACCAAAACCAAATGTTCCCTCAATACCAGCTGAAACCAGTGAAAAGAAAGAGTCAGGTGAACAAACTAATAAAAAGAATACACCTTCACCTAAGAAAACATGGAATGTTCAGGAGAATATTGTGAATGCAATTAAGGTAACTGCAAACAAGTATGCTCCTTTACAAGATGATAGTTTGACTGAAGATACATTTGAGATCAGTACTGAAAAGAGAATGATTGTGGATAAGTTTATAATAGATAATCAAGACCCACCTTTGAATGAAACAGTCAAATGGACAAAAGAAATGGATAGGTATTACAAAGAGAAAAGGAATGCAGTGAATAGGAAGATGGAAAAAGGTAAAGAGGTGATTGAGGAAATTGAATTAGATGAGAATGATGTGTACATGGACAAGTCGATCTGCAAATGCTAAGTTCATGACAGATAATGAGGTTGGGGGTAGCAGGAACCTTTTTAACAAGTGATCATGGATTTGAAAATTGCTAGCTGGAACATTAGAGGGCTTGGAAAACTCTCTAAGCAGAATGAAATAAAGAAGTTAATAGGGAATGAAAACTTGAGTGTATGTGCAATTCTGGAAACACACATGAAGAAAGACAGGATTGACAAGATTTGTGATAAAATTTTTGGGAATTGGGAATGGCAACACAATTTGAATGTGATTAACAAAGGATGTAGAATAATTGTGGGTTGGAACAGTAATGTGACTAAATGTACACTCATCCAAAGTACAAGACAAGCTATGCTCTATCTGGTTGAAGTCTTAAACTCAAGCACTAGATTTTTTTGCACTTTCATCTATGCTGCTAACAAAGGTAGAGATAGAAGAGAATTATGGAAAGATCTCTGCTTATTCAAGATAATAATCAATGATGAAGCATGGGTTATTATGGGTGATGTGAATGTAAGTTTGAATTTGGAAGATCATTCAGAAGGAACTGCTTATATGTCACAAGATATGATGGAGTTTCAGGACGGTGTGAACAATATTGAGATGGAAGATCTATGCAGTACAGGGTTTCAGTTTACATGGACAAAAAGCCTACATAATCCTAATGCTACTACTCTGAAAAAACTGGATAGGATTATGATTAACTCTAAATTTTTGTCTAATCATGTTAATGCTAATGCCAGGTTTTTACCATATGGGATATCAGACCATAGTCCAGCCATTCTGACTTGTCCTAAGATGGTGATAAAGAAAAGGAAGTCATTCAGATTGGCTAACTATGTGACTGAGAAGAAGGAGTTTATGGAGATTGTCAAAGAGTCATGGAGCACTGATATTCATGGGCATGTTATGTATCAAGTTGTACAAAAATTGAAGTGTATGAAGAAACATCTCAACAAGCTAAATTGGAAGAATGGGAACTTATTCAATAAAGTTGATGATCTAAGAAGGAAACTTTATGAGATTCAAGGAAAGATTGATAAAGACCCTACAAATAAAAGATACAGAGAAGAGGAAGTTGCAGTGTTGGGTGAATTTAATGAGGCTTTAAAAGATGAGGAAAGTTTATTGTACCAAAAAGCAAAAGTGGAATGGCTCAAGGAAGGTGACAAAAACTCAGCATACCTCCATAAAGTTTTGAAAGGAAGACACAATAGGAACAAAGTTTATGAAGTCTGTAGTGAAGATGGAGTTGTGCATAAAGAAAATCAAGTTGGGCCTCAGTTTGTTAATCATTTTGAAAAGTTTTTGGGAGTGGAATCTGAGGCTGAAGGGTTGAATGAGGATAATGGAAGGATGTTCAATAATGTAGTCAGTAATGAAGAAGCTACAAATATGATCAGAGAGATTACTATTGAGGAAATTAAGTATGCATTGTTTGATATAGATGATAATAAGGCTCCTGGACCAGATTGCTACACTTCAAAGTTCTTTAAAAAGGCTTGGGATGTTGTGAAAGATGATTTTTGTCAAGCTGTTAAAAGTTTCTTCATCACTGGAAAGTTGCTTGGTGAGGTGAATGCCACTCTTATAACACTAGTTCCTAAGATCCAAACACCCATGAAAGTTTCTGATTTTAGACCTATTGCATGTTGTAATGTGATTTACAAATGCATTAGTAAAGTCCTAACCAATAGAATCACAACAGTTCTTACTAAGATTGTGGATCAGAACCAAAGTGCTTTTATTCCCGGGAGAGTAATCACTGACAATATACTCTTAACACAAGAGTTACTGAAAGGTTATAACTGTGCTACTGGACCTAAAAGGTGCTCTTTCAAGATTGACATTCAGAAAGCATATGATACAGTTAGCTGGAGATTTCTTGAGAACATTTTGATTAAGTTTGGGTTTCATAACACTATGGTTCAATGGATTATGGCCTGCATTTCAACTCCTAAGTTTTCTATATGTGTGAATGGTGAAAGGTATGGGTATTTCAAGGGGGGCAGAGGATTGAGGCAAGGAGATCCAATATCTCCTTACTTATTTACCTTGGTAATGGAAGTGCTCAATTTAATAATCATGGATGAAATCTCAAATGAAAGGAAATTCAAGTACCATTTTGGATGTAAGAGCTTGAAAATCACTCACTTATGTTTTGCAGATGATCTATTGGTTTTATGTCATGGAGATACAACCTCTGTTACTACACTTAAGAAAGCCATTGATAAATTCAGCAAACTCTCTGGTCTGTATCCAAATATGGGGAAAAGTACTTTATTTTGTGGTGGTTTAACTGAAGAGGAGAAGAATAACATTCTTAGTATTCTACCTTTCAAGCTTGGTAAACTTCCAGTTAGATACCTTGGAGTACCGTTGATGGATAAAAAGATTGGAGTCAAAGATTGCAAGTGCCTGGTGGATAGAGTGAAACAGAAGCTTAGTGATTGGAAGAATAAAAGTTTGTCTTATGCAGGAAGGGCTCAACTTATAGCTTCTGTTCTGTCTTCTATGCAAGTCTATTGGGGGTCAGTCTTTAAAATTCCTAAAACTATTGTTAAAGAAATTGAATCATTGTTTAAAGGGTTCTTATGGAGCAATAGTGAAGTTTGTACAGGTAAAGCTAGAGTGGCTTGGAAGGATGTTTGTAAACCAAAGGATAAGGGTGGATTGGGGATAAAATCTTTAGAGTTATGGAACAAAACTCTGCTTGTTAAGCATCTATGGAATGTATGTAACACCCTAACCCGACAAGGGTAAAGATGTCACACTAATGGTTTCATATCAGATCAAAACAAAGCATACATTTCAAGTAATACAAGAATCTCAAAGGTTACAAATGAAATACTGAAATTACAAGGTTACAAAATGTGAATACAAATTCTAAAATAACTTCTAATCAACTCTAATCCAGAATAACTATTTAGTCTTCTAAGTCCAAGGTACTCTCCACTCATTCCCAGCTTCCTACTAAAACCTGCCGCAGGAAAAGAAATGCGGCTGAGCTTAAAAAGCCCAGTGAACAGATATATATAAACGAAAACGAAAGCAAAAGGAAACGAACATATATGGTATAGTGCAATGGAATAACATAAGGTATAGACAAAGGTACAAAGTAAGAAAGGGAAAAGGTTAGGTCAGTAATCCACCACGAGCCCACACATATCACATCACATATCACAATCCTGTAGTAGTCTAGAGGGGATACCTCTTAAGTAACCAGATAATATGAGGGGTGGCCTCATGTATCAAATTGGAGTAGCTAGCTCCCACATTTTGTGAAAGAAGTGGATTGCACCCATCCTCAGTCACTACATATATCACATATCACATCACAAATACGTACCTAGGATGCATCCATTCGCCTCCCCCCCCCCCCCACAAATCACATTGGCCATAATAATCATAAAGTGCGCATATCACAATCACAATGGGGGACGGTGTAACCAAATCACTAGGGCTACACACTAGTCATGCCAGTGGTGCATCACAGACACGGCCATGTTACCTTCATGGCTAGGAAACACATTTTGGCTCGGGTATCAAACTGGGGTCACAGGTCAAAGGTTCATATGGTCATAATCACAGTCCAAATGTCAAGGTTCATATCACAAGGTCCATAGAAGAGGTCAAGGTCAAATCAAATCAGAGTTCAAGAGACTGAAGGCACCTTATTAGAAAGGGCAGAATATCTGTACCTTAGACCGCAAGTGAAAAACATAACCGAAACATAAAGATCGGAAGCAAACTCCTTCTTCAGCGAATCTACACGAATTAATAACTGTCTATTATTACTTATAAGTCTGCTTATTATTTATGGTCATTACTGATTATTATTATATTTGTTAATATTCTCATTATCATATACTTGAGTCAGTAGTACTTCTATAGTCAAAGTAGCAAATCTAAACATGTCCATTAAAGATAACTTGCTGGTTGATTTTGTATACTGATAATATCCTCTTAATGAACCACTGTTGATAAATTTGTATGCTTTAACTGATTATATACAATAGGCCTATTATTATTTGTTTTGTTTAGCACATCGAATAATTGTTACATATCATTTGTTTGGTGTCATACAACTTTGACAATTTTATTTAAGGTTATTAATAACAGTGGTGATCATATTGTTGAGTAAGTTTTCATTCATGCACATTACCATCCTAAACGTATATAGACATACTGGTTCAAGTTCAAATAGACTTAGTGCAACGTTTCTTTTTACCTGATTTAATAGCCATTCAAGACCCATAATCTACACTCTTTTAAATTGATATTACAACCCACTTATACCCGTTCCAAATGCATATGTACTGATCGCTATATCATGCACAAAGGACCCCAATTTCATGCAGAAAAGACCTGATTTCAACAGCACATGATTTAATTATATTGACATGCATATAGTACATTATTTTATGCTATTCTCGTTCAAGTTTTCATCTCGTAGTATATGTGACCAAACCGACCTTTATACACATACATTCGACGTCTCTTTCTAGCCTATACGACAACACAACTACACCACATCCATTCGTACCACATGAAATGACAAGACCACACAAAACACCCCATTCGAACCTAATATAGTGGACACCTACGCCCCATCTTCTTTTGTTTTAAACCCTTTTTATTCGACACTATATACCATCCACACGACTCACCATACAGCCACATAAAACCACAATCCCACACACATGCATGCACTACTAACCCTCTACCCGTACAGACCCAACACTTCAACTAGTCGCAACCCGATTCGGATCAACGGCACACACACATGCGAGACAAATAAAATATCGCGAGACCCGGTTTGAACTACGAACCCTCGCGAGACCCGAACAAACTTAACGAGACACATCAACCTGGTTTGGGCTGGATTCACATGACCAGTTCCTTTTTGTTTTGTTACACAACTCACGCACATCAGACTGTAACGAGCCCATATCTCACATAAAATCACGCATGATCAAGTCTTTATTTCACGTAAATAATTATGTATGCCCATGTTCGCTTCTTGTGTTGTTTGAATGTGTTAATCACTTACACTTTTAACGCAGCCAACAAATGAGACAAAGGCTTGGTTATATAATTTAACTTACATGTTTTACTACTGAACTTAATATGTAGAAAGATCGAGTTCCAAAACAGAAAAGGTAAGTGATACCTTCACAGCAGAATATCGAGACCAAAGAACCAAAGTAACCCACGAAGCGAAACCCTTTCGAATCTGTGACCCACGATCATCACCCCTTCCATCAGCCTTGCACACGTCCTTTTGAGCCTTCGTAGCGGTTTCCTCGAGATCGAAATGAGGAGAAGTGAAATATGCCGCCACTTATAAATGTAGGGTTTCGAATGTGTAAACAAATGTAGTGTTCGGTTTATAAAATGAAAGAGGAAAAAAATAAGTGGGAGAGATACGCTTAAGAAGGTGTTGAATAGAGGTGATTGAGAAAATTCAGGGATTTATTGCGTGTAAATTAGCCGAAAATGATGGAAGGTGATTAGGGGATTTTGTTAAATATATACTTGCCATATAATAATCTCATAGGAGTATGTGTATTATTAAATAAAATTTGGTCCTATGTGACTATATAATTCGTGTGATATTTGGCATAGAACAATCGTTGGGTCGATTTTTTTATATCTTTATAAGTAATATGATGATTATTAAGTAGCTTTCAAGTTTTATAAAGTTCCACAACTTAGGTTAAGTACAAATGATGTTACTCATATAATTTTATAAGTTCTTAAAGTTCAAATTTGAGGGCATTTTAGTCATTTCGGATTGTTTTAATTTTGGGATTTTACAACTAAAATCAGGAATGCATGAGAACTGTAGCTTCTAGTAAAGAGTCGCTTTGGGTGAAATGGATCAATACAGTGAAACTGAAGGGAAGGAGTGTGTGGGATATTGAAGCATCTATAAGTGATAGTTGGTGTTGGAAGACAATTTTGGAACACAGACAGTTTGTTGAAAATCATATTAGTTTTGAAGTTGGCAATGGTAATAAAATTTCTGTGTGGCATGATAAGTGGAGTGGTAGTCAAGCCCTTGCCAAGTTTATTAGCAAAAGAGAGATATTTGCTTCTGGGGTTAATGCTAATAGTAAACTCTGTGAGGCAATTGATGAAAATGGGTGGAAATGGGATCAAGAATGGGCTAATAAGTTTGACTGTCTGCAAAATTTACATGTTCCTGTACTGAATGAGGGTCCTGATAAAATCATGTGGGTTAATAATGATGGGAAGAAAGTCAAATATGCTACAAAGCAGGTATGGAAAGATATTAGAGGAGAAGATGATGATGTACCATGGGCAAAATTGGTATGGCATTCCAATTGTATTCCAAGACATACATTTATTCTATGGTTAGCTGTCAAGAAGAAGCTGGTTACTCAGGATAAACTACTCAAATGGTACCCTCAAGGTGATTTTAAATGCCCTTTTTGTAAGAAAGTTCCTGATTCACATGATCATATCTTCTTCAAATGTGAGTATTCAAGAGAAGTATGGGAAAGTATCAAATTGAAAGCAAAGATTAGAGAGAATGCAAATGATTGGGATGGAACTGTAAGAAGTCTCAATGGCTATAACACTCACAACCACATCTGGACAGTAATTATGAAGTTGTGTCTTGCAGCTACTGTTTACTTTTTGTGGATTGAGAGGAATAATAGGATATTCAAGGAGGAAGAGAAAGAAAGTGCAGTGATTATTAAGATCATTAATGAGGAAGTAAAAGCTAGACTAATGTCCCTAAAAACAAAGAAATCAAGTGCAGTCAAGGATGCTGGGATGGTGTGGGGAATCTCATTTGCATAATGTGAAAAGTTTGCAGTTTAAAGAGGTGTTTGGAAATAAGAATAATCATGAGAATATATAACTGTGATTGAAATTTCTGGTCACTAGATTGATATAATACCTTGTACCTTGGAGTCTTTTCTGAGTGACTGTACTCTTTGGACAACATATCTTGATTAGACTGGCCTTGGGAGGAGTCTAACTGAGATATGCTTGGATAATGAGAGGTCTGATCAGTAAAGATGTACCATAAAGTAGGGTTATAAAATGTGAAGGGTAAGTGGCCTAGGAGGAAGGTGCAAGAAGAATGGAATTGTGAGTTGTGAAAGATGAAGCTACATGGTCCATTCTTTGCACCTTCACAGGAGGAAATGGTTGTCATCATGGAGGGTGAGTGTTTCTAAGTAGCTGAAGCCTTCCTATGAGAGGGAAATGTAGGCTATTTGGAAGAGCCCCCCCATGGATGGGTTATGGTACCTAGTGAAGCCACACACCAAATCTGTCCTTACTGTTGTGGTTGAAGGTTGAATGGTTTGGATGGATTGGTGATGTGGAAATGTAGCTAGATGGTAGGTGCTTAATGATGATTTAAGAAGCTGGCCTGGCATGGTTTACATTATAGTGCAGGCTAACTTTGGTTTACATACTCTGTTTTGACTCTGTTTGGCAGAGATATGACAGTCTTGGTATCTGATATCGGATAGGATGTCTATTCTTGTTAGTAAATAGACTAGTAGTGAATACAGTAAATGAAATTGGATGGGTGTTTGTCCATTCCAATTGAATGATGATCATTTGTAATTTGTGTTTGAGATTAATATAATTCACCATTTTTGCACCCAAAAAAAAAAAAAATAAATAAATAAAAAAAAAAAATAAAAAATAATAATCATAAGTTCCATCTTCTCTCTTCTCTTTCTCTCTTAGCTCGACACCCAGAAACACACAGTAGATAAGTGTTGAAAATGTCGAGAGTCCAAGTATAAGGATAAGGGGTGACTCAGCAAAAAGGGCAAATAAGTTATTTCTGCTCATATTTCGGCCGATACGCCGTATCCATGCCAACCCATCAATACTTCGTATTCACTATCATGGATACACCATATTCCTATCTTCCAATACGCCGTATTGGGGCTACATCAGACATGCACTTATTTTCTGCACTTATGCAAATAACCATATATCCTTAGTCAAACACATTAGACCTGGTCAAACTCGTCCAGGGTCATACCCGTAATAAATACTTAAATCGGGTTTCGGGTGTAACAACTTCTTTATATCTCATATATGCCTCCTTATTAATGGATTCCACACTTATTTGACTACACAATAAACACATGCTTAATGTTTTCATTTAAAGTACTTACCAATCTAGGCTAATACACCACCAGTTAACCATTTAAGACCAAATTTCTACCTTTTACCAAAATTGACCTTCGCGCTTTAATACCATATATCTACCTTTTTTCCAAAATGTAACTTCGACGCGCAACACATTTATCTTCCCATGTGCGCTGGCTACTTGTCAGTTTATTACTTGTTTGAGATTCGCTTGTTCTGTTGTGATCTTTTTGGTAGGGGTTCAAAAGGATTAAATAATAAAACTTTTACCTAAATGGACTAATACATGGTGAGCGCGCTGCGTACGTGGCATTTTTTCTAAAATTGAATAAATGAAGCGCGCAAGTAAAAATGTCGTGCGCGCGGCTGACGTTGAACGCGCCTCCAAGAACGTATACATACTGAAGTGCGCCAAGACCATGCACGCAGAACGTATGCGCGCGCCATGAGCACGTGGAGTCTTCCTAATTTCTATATTCAAAAGATGTGGCATGTGTCATCTATCTAACGGAAGCGTGCTTAGCCCATAGCGCGTGCGCGCTGGAAGACCGTTTTCATAATATACGAATTAAATGGTTGTTTTCATAATATTCTGTCATAAAGTGTTCACGTAACTTTTTCTCTCTAAGTCTCTAACCCAAATTTTTTAAACCAATCCCAAATCTTAATGTCATATAAACCTAACGCACCCTTAATTTAATTTGAATCCTTCTTATTTGAATCAAGAATAACAACATTCGAATAATTTTAAAGAACATGTGAGTTTCAAATTAAGTGTAAAAGTGACATTTAACATTGCTTTAGTTGCGCCTATTCTAAATCAAGAAAAATTTGTTGGTAAACTTTAAAAGTAGGAAAGTGGGATATATGTTTGGAAGTTGTCACTCATGTGTATTTTATAGTGTAAAGAACATTGAAACTTTTGCGGTTAAATATTAATACTTATGTCTAATTTATTACAACTATATAGTTTGAATTTACAGATTCTTGTTAAGTTATATGAGATATCTAATGCAAATTTCAGTACCAGAAAAATGAAAACCGAGAAAACAAAATTCATCGTGAGTATATGATAGTGACTCTAATAAAAGATAATTAAATGTTTATTGTAATACTATAAATTATTTTCACTTAATAATTAACGATTTATGAGATATTTATATTTCAAAAACATTGGTATATTTGAGTTTTAATTATTAAAAATATCAATTAATGTGCTTTCTTTTAGCTATGTAAAAAAATTAGTAGCAGAATTTGACGGTGTTCAACATTTTTATTAGTTGACACGGAGTGGAGCACGGGTTGCAAACGGGTTGGAGCAACCCGCTGGGAACACCATTGCCGAGCCAAAGGGCTGCTAAACGGGTTGATTTGGGAGGGTTGAACAACCCGCTGCTGGCTGTGTGCTGCTTCAATTGTTTGTTCCAAAATTCCACTTAGCTGAACAATCATTGGTTCTTGAGAGGGTTGAAAAAAAATAAAATTGGGAGGGTTGAAAAAGTGATGAATGCTTGAGAATTAAGTTGGGAGGGTTGGTTGAGAGGGTTGGAAGGGTAAAATGAGTTGGAGAGATGTTATTGGTGGAATTTGGAAGGGTTGAGAGGGTTAGGCTTCATGACTCCTTGTGCCCTTAGTTTCTAAATGAACTTACCTCCATAATATACCCCTATGTAGCGAAAACTGAATATATTAATAGCGACGCAACTTGTTACTCATTTGCCTTCCACCTCTTGTAAATCCAAATATAATCTTTAAAGTAGAAATAATAATAATACATCATCTTATTAAAAAAATAAAAATAAAATAAAAAATAAAAAATAATAGGGGTTAATTTATTCGTTAAAAAGTAACTGGTTATTGTGCCTCTAAACGTTGGTTATTCGTTAGAAATTGACGGTGTCCAACATTTTTAGTAGTTTCTGAATGTTGGTTGCCTCTAATCGTAAAGTATATGATCAAATGGGATAAGAGTTTTCCAAAGAGTCAAAAAAGGCGTAATAACCAACATTAAAATCTTTCTTTTTCACATTAAAATCTACAACCTATTATATATAGAATATATGTATTACATACAAAAATTAGAGTAACAAAGCATTTCAGAAAATTTCCTACAACATTTCAATGTCGATTAATATTCTCCACGCAGATTTTCCTGACGTAAGGGTTCGTTTCTAGTTGTATGTTTGTTGCTATGATTCATATTAAGTAGTTTAGAGTAATAACTAATAATGGAGTCTTTAAAAAAGGTATATAAGTACTTCTATGAATATCATTTTAGCTTCTCTCGCTAGATTTAGGGTAAAAGAAATCTTCCGTCTCATTTATTTAGATAAAATGATTTATAGGTAATGTCTCCGCAAAAAGAAAGAATCGGCGAGCTCAAAGAAAAGACGAGAAGAGTTTTGATGGCGGCTTCAGATCCTAAAATGTCATTGAAACTAGTTGATACGATTCAAAGATTGAAAATTGGGTACTATTTCCAAGAGGATATCAATGAAATACTAGAAAAGCTCAAACAACGTTTGCCTGATGATGAATTACATATAGTAGCTCTATATTTTCGTCTTCTACGACAAAATGGCATTCCTACCAATTCTGCAGGTACCAGCTTAATTTCAATGTTACTGAAACTTAACGCATACAATTATATGAAGAAGAAAAAAAATGTATTTGGCATTTTAGTTAGTTAGATTTTCCTCTCATCCACTTAATGTTTTAATCATTGGTTGAGTAATACGCATATTTTGAGAAATTGATTGAATATGTTGAGTAACTATACGCATATTTTGAGAAATTGGTTGAGCATATCTTCCAAGGTTTGTATGGTTCTTTCACTTTGACCATCAGTTTGCGGATGATAAGCAGTACTCATGTCTAGCTTAGTTCCAAAAGCTTTCTGGAGTGACTGCCAGAAATTTGAAGTGAATCTGCTATCTCTATCTGAGATAATCAAAATTGGCACACTGTGCCTAGAAACTATTTCTTTGAGATACAGCTTGGTCAGCTGATCCATATCATAAGTTTCTTTGATTGGAATGAAGTGAGCAGATTTGTAAGACGGTCAACAATTACCCAAATGGCGTCATAACCGCTCGGTGTCCTAGGTAATTTAGTAACAAAATCCACCGTGATTCTTTCCCATTTCCATACAGGAATCTCGGGTTGTTGTAGTAATCCCGATGGTTTTTGGCACTCGGCCTTGACCTTAGAGAACGTCAAGCATTTACTGACGTATTTGGCAATATCGGGCTTCATGTTAGGCCACCAGTATAACTTTTTGAGATCGTGGTACATTTTGTCGGATCCCGGATGAATAGAGTATTTTGACTTATGCGATTCATGCATAATCAAGTCCCGTATACCTCCATAGAGTGGTATCCAACTTCTGTCTTTGAAGCATAATGTTCCATCAGAACGCTTTACAAAATCGTTTTTGTTCTCTAACATACCGTAGAGATTTTCTTTGGGTCGGTTTTCTTCCTTGATAGCTTCGGTTTGCGCTGCAAGGATTTGTGAGGGGAGTGGTGATACTATCATCATTCCCAATGACCTAACCTTTAGAGGTTTGAGTCTTTCTTTTCTACTGAGAGCATCTGCTACGACGTTTGCTTTACCCGGGTGATAACGAATTTCACAATCGTAATCACTGAGTAATTCTAACCAGCGGCGCTGTCTCATGTTTAGCTCCTTCTGGTCTAGAATATGTTGCAAGCTTTTGTGATCCGTGTATACTATACACTTTGTGCCGTAGAGATAATGTCTCTAGATTCAGAGAGCAAAAACGACTGATCCTAACTCCAAGTCATGAGTGATGTAGTTTTTCTCGTGCTTTTTAAGTTGTCGAGAGGCGTAAGCTATCACCTTCTGTCTTTGCATCAAGACTGCTCCCAAGCCTTTATGCGAGGCATCACAGTACACGACGAAGTCTTCGCTGCCTTCAGGTAAGGCTAAAATAGGTGCACTGCACAATTTCTCCTTTAGAAATTGAAACGCTTCTTCTTCTTTTTCGCCCTAATTGAATTTCACATTCTTTTGAGTCAATTTAGTCAAAGGTTTTGCTATCTTGGAAAAACCTTCAATGAATCTGTTGACATAAATAATGCCTAAAAACATTATTCATATCTCTATGTTTTAATGATCACAAAATATAAACTCATTAAAACATAAACTTATCAAATAAACAAGTATTTAGTTGTAAATATTCATTTCTACAACTTAATCACTTAAGGTATGAATAAACAAGTGCTTAATGCATTATATGATCAAAGGAACATTTTCTTAATAACTAGATTTTTTATAAAACATCAAAAACATTTTATATATTTTTGAAAAACATTTTTGGTATTAAATAAAAATGCTTAATCTTTTATAAAAATATGAATTCAAATTTTTAACCAAAATCAGTTAAAATGTTCCGGAAAAACCTTCCCCACAAAAGGACAAAATTTGCCAACGTTCAGTAGGGGCGGCCCCCTTAATTTTGCTAGGCGGCCCCCTTAATAATTAAGGGGTGATAGAACTTATGCACGCCATCACCAATTAAGTTCTTGGATCGTTTTGAGCCTTAGGGTTCAACAATAACAATGAATAATATGCAGCGGAATAAAACAAAACAATTGTTATTGACACAAAGTTTTACCAAACACCATCACCTCCAAATTCTATTCGATCACAATAGAACGGTTACACTAAACTTGTAACAGGATCAAAGACACCTTTGATCTTGGAGGAATACGAACACAAACTAGTTCTAGGCATTTACAAGACATATGCCCTAGAACACACACACACACACACCTTTCTGATATTTACATTGTGGAAGACATACTAAACTACGTACCCTGCCTCTCTTTATATAATAGAGAGTGCTAGGGTTTACAAAGAGATAAGAATAAGTTATTTCCTGTATCATTGTAGCTTTCTCTCTTTGTCATCTTTAGTCCTTCTTGTTTCATTCTTTTATTTATTTTGTCACATCAAATCTATAAAACCCAACAATCTTCCCCTATTTGATGATGACAAAACAAACACCGTCTTGTACGAACTTCCCTAGATGAAGTAGCAGAAGTTGAGATGTAATCATCTCCCTGAATTAAAAAAATCTGTCTTCCCCTTAAACCATGCCATGCCATCACAATATTTCTTCATCAGGAGGCTGTAGTGAATGCTCAGGATCAGGAAGTTGTAATAGGTTCAGGGGAGGTTGTCAAGAAATCAGGTGAAAATGTTGGTGATAAGAGTGAAAAAGTTGTTGACTCTGCTGGAGCAGAACACTCTGCTGATGGGCTAAAGGTTTCTGCTGTTGATACTGAGAAGAGTGCAGCAGAAAAGGACTCTGCTGAATCAGATGATGAAAAGATAACTTTAGCTCAGGTACTTTTGAACATGAACAAAGGAACTAAAACTCCTACACCATCACAACAACAACCTACACCACATCATGATAAAGAAGCTGCTGAAGAACTTGAAAGGCAACTTCAAGAAAAGGCCTTAGCTGATGAAAAAGCTCAGATTGCTCAGGATGAGGAATATGCAAGAAGTATTGCAGCTGATGAGGAAAGAAATATGTTTGAATTTAAGGAAAGCTCTACATCTAAAGAAGTTAGTCAAGAAGAGTTCAATGAACAATTGCAGTATTTCTTAGACTCTGATATGATTGTAAGAGGTGAAGCTTTCTTGATAACAAATGATGAGCAGTTGGAAGGAAGTGAAAAGACAGAAGAGCTTGTTGAGTCTATACTCAGAAAGAATGGAGTAATTAAGTGGGAAGAGCTGATTATGAGGATTAAAGAAGCATAGAAGCATGGTTACAAACCAAAGTCATCTTCAAGGAAAGCATTGGTTAATGATATGAAGTATTATTTGAAGAATGCTAGAAATTATCAGATGAAGGATTTCAAGGGAAAGTCAGATGCTATAATTGAAAAGGAATTTTATGAAACTTATGCTAAGCTAAATCCAAGAAAAGTTTCTGAAAAGAAGAGAAAGCCAGAGGTTATGGAATCTGACCATATGAGAGCATCTGGAAGTGTTTCAAAGAAGCAAGATGACAAGGAAACCATGGAGTTTGAGAGAGAAGAAGTTAAGAAAGTCATTGGTTATAAGAGGACTAGTAGAAGAATAAAGCAGGTGGCTAGAAAGAAGAGAAGAACTCAGTCATTGGTGATGAGTGACTCCGAAAAAGAAGAAAGTGATGAGTATCATCTTGAAGAGGTGACTGCTGAGGATATGAAAAGAACAATGGATCTCACAGTTCATGTACCACAAAAGGAACCAGAGATAGTAAATGCAGTTCCTTTAGATACAAAGTATTCAATCATATCTTATTCACATACAGTCAGGGATGGAAGTGAAGCTTACTGGGAGTTTAAGAGGTCTAATAATCTGTATTATGGATTTGTTAGATTTTCTCAGATGCTACATTTTATGGATAGAGATGATGTGATGCAGATGTGGAGGTTATATAAAGAAAAGTATAGTGATCTGAGACCAGAGGTGATGTATGAAAGAATTCACTATTACTTTTTAAAGAACATGTTTGAGCCTGATGAGAGAGATATTGAATGGAAGGATTTGTTGAACTCCAGAGTTGATAGGTGGTATTTGTATCAATCTTGTGGAGTACATGAATTGGTTTGTAAGGGTGTTAAGGTCTACATGCTTGTGGAGAAGGAATACCCATTGAATAACAATACAGCAGTGATTACTCAGATGTTAAAGCCTGGAATGTTGACATTGCAAAATAGTTTCTTTTCAGATGATCAGGCTTATAAATTGATAAGGAAATATGAGAAGATTCTTGAATCAAAGACATCAAAACAGTAGAGTGTTTGGAAGCATCCTCCTGGTGGTTAGCTGGGTTTAAAAGAAACTTGATGATTTTTGAAGAAAAATATCAAGTTTAGGGGAGGATTGTTGGGTCTAAAAGATGTTGCTGATTCGAGAAACATAACTCTGCTGAATAGTTATGTGACTCTGCTGATTAGTATAATGACTCTGCTGTTTGTGACTCTGCTGGTTGGAAGAATAAGCAAAGTGTAACTCTGCTGCTAGCTCACGAAGACTCTGCTGCTAGAAGATTTACTCTGCTGCTTATTAGATATGTATAGTATGTTAAGGATAATTATAGAAAAGATACGTAAGATATTTTTCTTGTATAGGAAGTCTTGTAAACCGACTAGGACTCCTTACGCTATAAAAGGAGATTCTAGGGTTAGGGTTAGATATCGATTATCTTAGCATACGTATTATTGTTTACACTTCAAGGTTTCTGTAACCCTATTGCTATTGAGCAATCGTATTAATATATTGAAGTGTTGTTTGAGAATTTGTTTGTGTTTTAATTCTTCTTAAGATCAAATATTAAGTTCCGCATAATATTTGATATACAACTCAAGATCAGTTTCTATACCAATTGTCTTAGATTTATCTAAAGCAATTAACAAGATCGTGAAGCTCAACTGGGATCAACAAGTGGTATCAGAGCTTGTGATCTAGAAACTGGTACCAAGAAGAATTACTTCTTACAAGATCTGTTAATTCAACAAGTAAGCAATGGAAGCCGATTCTACTCACATGGTTACTGCATCAAGGGTCCCCATGCTCAAGACTGGAGAGTATGAGATCTGGAAGATGAGGATTCAACAATACATGAGAATGGTTGATTACTCACTTTGGGAAGTTGTTCTAAATGGCGACAGTGTGCAAACCAAGACTGCTACTGGATCAGTCTTGACTCTCAAGACAAGTGAGGAGAAAGCACAGAGAAGATTGGAGGTTAAGGCTCACAGTATTCTCATGATGGGAATACCTAATGATTATCAATTGAGCTTTAATCATATTGAGTCTGCTAAGGAGTTATGGGAAGCAATCGAACTTCGATTTGGTGGGAATGAAGCTACCAAGAAATCAAGAAAGAATCTACTGAAGCATCAGTTTGAAACTTTCACTGCTTTAAGTTCTGAGAACATTGAGGGAACTTTTGATCGACTTCATAAGCTATCCAGTCAGATGGCTCTTTTAAAGATTGAGCCATCTCAAGAAGATATTAATCTTAAGTTTCTGAGAAGTCTATCTTCTGAATGGAACACTCATACAGTGGTTTGGAGGCACAAGGAAGATTTTGATACTATGACATTGGATGATCTGTATAACAACTTGAAGGTGTATGAATCAGAAGTTAAAGGATTATCAAGCTCATCTTCTACCACAAATAATCTTGCTTTTGTTTCCTCAAACAGCAAGAATTCTGGTAGTCATCAAGAACAGCACTCTGCTGCTGGTACTTTTGCTCCTGCTGTTGGTTCACATGTCTCTGCTGCTGACTCTGCTAACACCAACACCATCAGTGATGCTGCAATTTGTGCTTATTTGGCTGAACTTACTACAAGTACTTCAGTCATGCCTCAAGATCGGGATGAACTTGATCCTGATGATGTTGAAGAGATTGATATGCAATGGCAGTTTGCAATGTTAACTATGAGGGCAAGAAGGTTTCTTAAAAGAACTGGTAAAGAGATGAAGTTCAGAAGGAACAAGAATGTGGGATTTGACAAATCAAAGGCTGAATGTTTTAACTGTAGAAAGAAGGGACACTTTGCAAGAGAATGCAGAGCACCAAAAAGAAGCAATGAGAATTTCAAGAAGTCTGCTGATGAAGAGCCAAATCCTACTACTGCTATGGTATCATGTGATGGGTTAGGAGATTATGAATGGAGTGATCATGCTGAAGATGGTCCAAATTGTGCATTGATAGCTGAAGAGGAACCTGAAGTACAGCATTTTGCTCTCATGGCCTATTCTTCTTCTAGATCAGACTCTGAGGTATCCAATGAATCATCTTGTTCATTTAAATCATGTTCTGATAAAATTGATGAACTTAAGTCTAGTAATGGAAATCTTAAGATGGAAAATGAAACACTTAAGTTAGACAATCTTAGTTATGCATATGGTTTAAAGAACTTAGAAGAGAAGCTAGAATTTTATAAAAAGGCTGAAATTGAATACCTTGATTAGATCACTATCCTGAAAAATGAGCTTATCAAGAAAGATGATGAGATTAAGGTTCTTATGGAAAAAGTAGAAGAGGCTGAACAGGCTAGAGATTTAGCTAAAAGTGAAACTGAAAAACATGTTGTTAGGGTGGAAAAACAACAATTTGCCACTGATATTCTCAGTAAACCAATAGGAAGACACTTTGCAGACTCAGGAAGTGGTCTAGGATATAATGCTGTTGCTCACCCTAAGAAACTTAGTGCTAATGCCTCTCCTACTAGGACATTAACTTTCATATCTGAGTCTGAGGTCAAACCTGTAGGTGAAACTAGTAAACCTGTAGTTGAAACTAGTGAAAAAGAAATAGAGTCACCTAAGGTTGAGGTAAAGAAGTATGAACAAGCACCCCTGATTGAAGATTGGGAGTCTGACAGTGATGATGATGTAGTGGAATCTGATTCAACCCCTAAGAACAAAAAGGAAGAAATTCCTACTGTTGTTGAATCAAAAGTACCTAGGGTTAAAAAGGTTGAGTTTGTTAAGCCTAGGTTTGGTAAAGGTATCTCTAGGAAGATGGCTGAGTTTGACAACACACCTAGAGTATATCCTAAGAGAACTAATAATTTGCCTAGAGGAAACCAGAGAAATTGGAACAACCTAGTTTCACAAAAATTAGGTACTGATTTTCAATTACTTAAAAAGGCATGTTTAGTTGTGGTAGTTTTGAACATTTGCAAGATGAGTGTTACTACTATCAAAAACCAGTTAGGAACCAGTACACAAGGGTGAACCATAGAAACTTTGCTAGAAAGACTCACCCTCACCCCAAAAGAAACATGGTTCCCAAGGAAGTTTTGATGAGAGAT
The DNA here is from genome assembly GCA_021014915.2 of Artemisia tridentata subsp. tridentata. Taxonomy (NCBI): domain Eukaryota; kingdom Viridiplantae; phylum Streptophyta; class Magnoliopsida; order Asterales; family Asteraceae; genus Artemisia; species Artemisia tridentata. Next base: position 70,084,382 of record CP139506.1, read on the forward strand.
GGTACTTCTAGAGTTATCTCTCCTATTGCACCAACAGGACCCATAAAGAAGGACATAGTTGATTCTGCTGTTAAGACAAACTCTGCTGTTAAGGCAGACTCTGCTATTTTTCCTAAAGTTGTTACTGATACTGTTGTGGGCAATCATTTTTATGCAGTTAAAGCCTCAGCTTGCTGGGTCTGGAAACCTAAAGTTAAAGTTTTGGATCATGTTCTCAGACACAGCAGTGCACCAATGCAGTTGAAGAAATTTGACTACTTTGATGCACAAGGTAGATCCAAGTCAGTAATGGCTTGGGTCCCAAAGAGAAACTAATTCTCTTACTCTTTGTGCAGGGCAATCTATAAAAGGAGCTAAAGGACAAATGCATTTTTGATAGTGGATGCTCTTCACACATGATAGGAGACCAAAGCAATTTGGAGAACTTTGAAGCTTTGGATGGGGGATATGTTGCCTTTGGGAATGACCCTAAAGGAGGAAAAATTGTTGGAAAAGGCATGATCAGAACTGGAAAATTGGATTTTGAAAAAGTGTATTTGGTGAATGGTTTAAAGTTCAATCTTTTTAGTGTCTCACAAATGTGTGACAGAAAGAATTTTGTTCTTTTTACAGACACTGAATGTCTTGTCTTATCTCCCGACTATAAGATACCTGATGATAAATTAGTACTTCTTAAAGTCCCTAGAAATGACAACATATACAGTGTGGACATAAAGAACATTATTCCCAAAAGAGATTTAACTTGTCTGTTTGCCAAAGCCACTATTGATGAATCCAAACTATGGCACAGAAGGCTTGGACATCTGAACTACAAGGCTATCAACAAGTTGGTAAAAGGGAACTTGGTCAGAGGATTACCTTCAAAGGTTTTTGAGAATCCTGAAGTATGTGTTGCTTGCCAAATGGGAAAGCAACATAGAGCATCTTGTAAGTCCAAATTGGTGAATTCTATAACTGAACCCTTGTTTATGTTACACATGGACCTATTTGGACCCACTTATGTGAATAGTTTGAACAAAAAGATGTATGGCTTAGTGGTCACTGATGATTATAGTAGGTTTACTTGGGTATTCTCCTTAGCTACTTAGAATGAAACACCTGGCATTCTTAAGGCTTTTATAACAAGGATAGAAAACCTATTTAATCACAAGGTTAAGATCATCAGATGTGACAATGGAACTGAATTTAAGAATCAAGTGATGAATCAGTTCTGTGAGGAAAAAGGGATAACTAGACAATTTAGTGTGGCTAGAACTCCTCAGCAAAATGGTGTGGCTGAGAGGAGGAACAAAACATTGATTGAAGCTGCTAGGACAATGTTGTCAGAGTCTAATTTACCCACTATCTTTTGGGCTGAAGCAGTCAACACTGCTTGTTATGTGCAAAATAGAACTAAGATAGTTAAACCTCACAATAAGACCCCTTATGAGTTATTGCATGGTAGGAAACCACTGATTGATTTCTTTAGACCATTTGGGTGTCCTGTCACTATCTTAAACACCATTGACCACTTAGGCAAGTTTAGTGAGAAAGCAGACATAGGTTACTTTGTTGGATACTCTACTGAAAGTAAGGCTTTTAGGGTTTTCAGTCAAAGGACTGGGCATGTGGTGGAAAATTTGCATGTTAGAATTAGAGAAACCACACCTAATGTTGATGGAAAGGGTCCTGAGTGGATGTTTGATATTGATTCTTTAACCAAGAGTATGAATTATCAACCAGTCATTGCAGGTACTACTAACATGTCTGCAGGTACACAAACTAACCATAATGCAGGTACACAAGCAAAGAAGGATGGATCTGCAGAAGAGTTTGTTTTGATTGAAAAGTGGAAGTTTGATCAGTACTTCTCTCCAACAGATAAAGAGAGAAAGAGTTCAGATGGTGATGCTGTTCATAAGGAAGTTCCAAAGGTAAATGTAGAAGGTGTTGATGAACCTTCTCATGATGACAAGAATGATGATAAGGAAAGGAATAAAGAGTCACAAGTTGATGGAATCCAAGGGAATAAACATAGCAGCAGTTCTCTCAACTCTGCTGCCAGGCCAAAACACTCTGCTGTTAAGCCAAAACACTCTGCTGTTAGGGTAAAACACTCTGCTGTTAAGCTTGGTAACTCTGCTGCTCTGCCCAAGGACTCTACTGCTGATAAAGATGGTGATTCTGATGATGATTCTTCTGATGAGATGCCTGAATTAGAAGAAGTGTATGTGGATACTGATGATGAAGTTGTTGATGTTTTTGGTGCTGAAGCTGATTTATCAAATTTGGAGACTGATATACCTGTTAGTCCCACTCCAACAACCAGAATCCACAGGAATCATCCAAAGGAGCAGATAATTGGTGATGTTCACTCTGCTGTTCAGACTAGAAGTAAATCAAAAGGGTTGAGTGATTTGCTTGATCAGGGATTGTTTGCTCAAACACTTAAGAAGAGAAATAGCCACAAGGATTTACAGAATTGCATGTTTGCCTGTTTCTTATCTCAAGAAGAACCCAAAACCATTCACAAGGCTATGAAAGATGAAAGTTGGGTTGAAGCTATGCAAGAGGAGTTGCTGCAGTTCAAGCTTCAAGAGGTCTGGACATTAGTTGATTTGCCTAATGGAAAAAGGGCAATTGGTACAAAATGGGTGTTCAGATGTAAAAGAGATGAAAGAGGTATTGTTATCAGAAACAAGGCTAGATTGGTGGCTCAGGGATACACTCAGGAAGAAGGAATAGATTATGATGAGGTATTTACCCCAGTTGCAAGACTGGAGGCTATCATACTTTTCTTGGCATATGCATCATACAAGAATTTTCCTGTGTATCAAATGGATGTGAAAAGTGCTTTCTTGTATGGAAAGATACCTGAAGAGGTTTATGTGATGCAACCACCTGGATTTGAAGATCCTAAGTATCCTAATAGGGTCTACAAGGTGAAGAAAGCACTGTATGGACTACATCAAGCTCTTAGAGCTTGGTATGACACCTTATCCCAGTATTTGTTGAACAATGGTTTTTGCAGAGGAACCATTGATAAAACATTGTTCATTAAGAAAGACAAAAAGGATATCCTACTTGTTCAAGTTTATGTAGATGATATCATTTTTGGGTCTACAAATAAGGTGTTGTGTGAAGGATTTGAGAAGCTTATGCACAGCAGGTTTGAGATGAGTTCTATGGGAGAACTGACTTTCTTTTTAGGGCTTCAAGTTAAGCAGAAGTCAGATGGGATTTTTATTAGCCAAGACAAGTATGTGGCTGATATGTTAAAGAAATTTGGTTTTAAAGATGTGAAGGCAGGTAAGACACCAATGGATAAAAACAAACCTTTGCTCAAGGATGAAGATGGGGTAGAGGTTGATGTACATCTTTATAGATCAATGATTGGTTCATTGATGTATCTGACTGCTTCAAGGCCAGATATCATGTTTTCTGTGTGTGCTTGTGCTAGATTTCAAGTGTCCCCAAAAGTTTCACACTTGGAAGTAGTCAAAAGAATTTTTAGGTACCTAAAGGGTCAACCAAAATTGGGTCTTTGGTATCCTAATAATTCACCATTTGACTTGATAGCATACTCAGATAGTGACTATGTTGGGGCTACTATGGATAGAAAGTCAACCACTGGAGGCTGTCAGTACCTTGGACATAGGCTGATCTCTTGGCAATGTAAGAAACAAACAGTGGTGGCTAATTCGACAACTGAAGCAGAATATGTTGCTGCTTCTAGCTGCTGTGGACAAGTGCTCTGGATTCAGAATCAATTGTTGGATTATGGGTACAATTTCATGAACACAAAAATTTTCATTGACAACAACAGCACAATGTGTATTATCAAAAATCCTGTTTTTCATTCTAAAACAAAACACATAGAGATAAGACATCATTTTATTAGAGATTGTTATGAGAAAAAGCTAATTCAAGTGGTTAAAATACATACTGACAACAATGTTGCTGATTTACTTACAAAAAGTTTTGATATAAGTAGATTTCAATTTTTAGTTGCTAGTATTGGCATGATAAATCTTTAATCTTTAACCATCTTATCTCTGTATGTTTTTGTAAACTTTTGTAAGGATTTGTGCTGTTTGTTAAGTCAAAATTTGCTTTTTGTTAAGTTGTTTGCTGTTTAGTTGTCTGCTGCTATGCTACTCTGCTGTTATTTTTGGATATTCTTGCTTGTGTTTGTGGTTTTCTACTAACCTTTTGCAGATTTACATGAACACACAATCAAGTAAAGCAAGGAAATTTAAACGTTCATTGATAACTAAAGCAAAGTACAAGATGAAGTTTTCTTACAACTATTGATCAAAAGAGTTCAAAAGACAACAAGAACCATGGATTCAAAACCTAAATTCTAGCAAAGTCAGGCATAACCTTGCTGCGAGGTCCTCGAGTACCCATGGCTTCAAATACTCTTGGACAGGGAAGAGCAAGTACCACTGGTCGTGGTGGTGGACTCTGCTGCTGGCTTGTTGAGGGAGCTTGTTTCTTCTGCTATTTCTTCTTGGGAACAGGGGGTTTCTGCTCTGCCGCACTTGGCTTTGGACGAGGAGGATCAACACTCTTACCAAAAGCAGCAACCGCCTTCTCCATTTGCTTCTGAAGCTCAGCGGTCAAAGGATGTTGCGGAGGATCGATTTCCCAGACACCTTGATAGAAAGTCATGGATTTTGGCCATGCTTTTGTTTCTTCATCATCGCTTGAATCTAAAAAGGACGATGGTGTTGATGGCAGTGGGTCAGAGTATTCTTCTTCTACAACTGCTTTACCTTTCTGTTGTGATGATGATGCTCTTGACGTTGGTGGAAAATAGTTTGACCATCCTTGTGAGCTATCAGACGAGGAATCTGAGGATATGTTGATGATTGGTGCTTTGGAAAAGCTCATGGTTGGTTATTATTGGAGTTAGGGTTTGTGAATTGGGGATTTGCTAAAGAGATTAAGGGATTAATGGACTTCAATGCGGGGTTGGTATGGTATTTAAGGGAGTGATTTTGAAGATATTGGGAAAGTTGACTTTTGGTCAACAATTTCTTAACTCTGCTGATGAGTTTGAAAGTAGAAGGGTCAAATTGAAACTTTTGGCGCGTTCTTAAACCTAATTAGATCAAAACGGTCTTATACACCAATTCGATCTCATTACCTTTTAATTGCTCAAAACTACATTTGATTCTCACCCAAGAACACTAATTTATTTCATTTCACCCAAAACCCCCAAATCATAATGGCTCGACGACAATTTCCAGAAGAACATAATCAAATTGCATTTCTTAGTAAGGTTTCTGCAGCTGCCGGATTTCATGAGGTTATGGATTTTCTGAGTGCTTCTAGACTAAGGTATGCTTTAACAGTTGATCCTACCATTTATAAATCTCATATGCACCAATTTTGGTCAACTGTTAAGCTGGATGTACTTGACGGGCAGGAACGGTTGATAGGTAGTGTGGATGGTGAAAGTATTGTAGTTAGTGAAACAACCATTAAGAGAAGTCTTTGTTTATCAGGAGTACCTACACCTCCTACCCTTACCCCAGAAATTGTTTTGACTGAGCTTGAGAACATTGGATATGAGAGACCTAAGGCTAGTGGAACATTTTTGAAAGGTCATCTTTGTCCCCATTGGAAGTTTTTGTTGCATACTCTACAACACTGCTTGTTTCCCAAAGTAGGTGGATGGAGTGAGTTTAGTGCTTCTCAAGCTATGGCTTTAGTTTGTTTGGCAACAGGGCAACCATTTGATTTTTCTTCTATGATTTTTGAGGGTATGAAGAAGTTTATTAAGAAGAAGTTCTATTTGTATCCAAGGTTTCTACAACTTGTTATCAACTCTCAGCTAAGAGAACCATTGAGGAATACAAATGTTGAGCCCTGTAGTAGAATGGCAATCAAGATGTTTGCTTTTCTAAAGAAGAATGGAAAAGGCTTTTCTGGTGCTATAACTCCCCTGACTGAACACATCTTGAATATTGTGGCTGCAGTTAATGAGGATCAAGAAGCTGGAACACCCACAGCTTCCCATCACACATCCTCATCTACAAGTTTGAATGACTCATCATCCTCTGAACCTCAAAATACCCAATCACCTAGGATTTCACACCAAAAGGACATTGTGCAACCTCAGACCAATGTCAGTATGGATGCAGATGAGGCTGGTACAGGTGATGCAGGTACCATGATGGGAGAGGCTGGCACTACTGTTTCCAACTTAGTAGTTGAACAGGACAGTGCTAACATAACTAAGACCCCAACCATGGCAACATCTTTTGTAGAAGGTTCTCAAGAACCTAATACAACTGATGGTAACCCCAGCCAAATGGCTTCTATGGGGGGCTCAGCTGTTCAACCTAGGGTTGAGACTGAGTTTGTGTCCAAAGATTTACCTCTCGGAGAAGGTAACACATCTCGAAGTGATGAGGACAGAGATGAAACTATTGAATTGATGGACACTGATGTACATATTGACATTGCCCATGATACACCTCTCGGACCAGGTCACACAGGTCGAAGTGTTGAGGCTAGCAAACACCATCACCTCCAAATTCTATTCGATCACAATAGAACGGTTACACTAAACTTGTAACAGGATCAAAGACACCTTTGATCTTGGAGGAATACGAACAAAAACTAGTTCTAGGCATTTACAAGACATATGCCCCAGAACACACACACACACACCTTTCTGATATTTACATTGTGGAAGACATACTAAACTACGTACCCTGCCTCTCTTTATATAATAGAGAGTGCTAGGGTTTACAAAGAGATAAGAATAAGTTATTTCCTGTATCATTGTAGCTTTCTCTCTTTGTCATCTTTAGTCCTTCTTGTTTCATTCTTTTATTTATTTTGTCACATCAAATCTATAAAACCCAACAATCTTCCCTATTTGATGATGACAAAACAAACACCGTCTTGTACGAACTTCCCTAGACGAAGTAGCAGAAGTTGAGATGTAATCATCTCCCTGAATGAAACAAATCTGTCTTCCCCTTAAACCATGCCATGCCATCACAATATTTCTTCCCCTTTTTGTTATCAACAAATAGAGAACGAATAAACAATATAAACTTCCCCTCGAGTGATGCATGTACATAAAATGATTCTTCAAATCTGTAGGCTTTATATACTGTTGAAGAAAAATAATCATCACCAATTTGATGTTGAAGTAGAAGAAACCAACCTTGTGTCCTATGCCTTGTACTAAATACGACTTCGAACGTATACTTAACGTATAGGGAGACCGCAATCTCTTGACAATAATCACTGAGCACAATAACGTAACTCCTTCAAGTGTTTTGTCAATTCTTAGTCACTTGAACGAACAAACAAGTTACCTTTAAAGTGTAACACCCACCTCAAGATATAATAAGACACAACCTTGATAAATTCCACCGCATCATCAAAGAAATAACAAAAACTCCTCTCCTCCAATAAGAAAATTAATGCGAGCCTTTAAATCTTTTAAGAACAAATAAACAAACTCCTTGTGTGTGTGAACTTCCCCTGTGTGTGTGTAAACTAATAACCATACTTACTTCCCCTCACTGCTCGTAAATAATGCAACTATCAATCATGTAAACTCAGCAATAACGTAACAGCAGAGAGTAAGTCCAACAGCAGAATCAATATGCGTAACAGCAGAGTGAATTAGTCGTAGCAGCAAAGTGAAATTACCACCGACAGCAGAGTAAAATAACTTAGCAGCAGAGTTATATAACAAACAGCAGCATGCGACAAATCCATCAAGTATACCAACAGTAAGCGACAAATTAAAGCAATAACTTACCACCCACTTTGACCTACGCATAGTATTTTGACCTCTGACATCCACAATTTGTCTTCGGCCTAAACAATTAAATCAGTGCAGCGACTAAACTTGTCACACAATTCAATGAATATCCGATCAACCCTACTGTACGCTCAACTTTTTGACCACCAATTAACATGCAACAGCAGTAGCTTTGAGCCTTTGACTATGATCGACCTTTTTCTTCCAATCGATAGCATCAAACCAAAAGTCAATACACCATAACGTGCGCTTATCAAAATAGTCAGAACAATTAACTTTTACCCATGTGCTTGACCAATAAATAAACCTCGACAAACAAATCATCCCCAAAACGTCAACACCAATCAGAATAAAATAATAAATCAGTTACAAGTGACAGCTGAATTTAATCGGCACTCATCCACTTGCACAAATATACGCCAACCCAATTCATTATTTAATCGATCAATTAATGACAGTACAAGGTTAATTCGTATGAGGTTTTAACAAATTCATGTGCAGATCTGATGTTATCGAAGACAAAAAAAATATAACGATGATCACAGTATCCATAAATTCATAAGCGACAAATACTTAACTTTTTTTGTACGAGGAAAAAAAAATCAGCAGCAGCTAGTCTCGTAAATCAGCCCTTCTCAATAGATCAATTTAATATTCTATCATACCATGTGCAGATCGATCACGTGCATCCCTTGAATATATTAATATCCCACTTGATTAAATATACGTGACACCATCAGCTCCATAACTCATACGATTCGGAATACGACAAACAAATTGCGAATCAATCAATTCTTTCAACGAATCACTTCTTCCAAATCAGTACAAGAATTATAAAATAATCCGTAACAGCAGACGACAAAGCAATTCATTGTACATAATAGTAACAGATCGATAACAAATAATAAATCCGTGTATACCTTTGATCGATCATCACACCTTTTTCAAATCAGCTCTTCTGTCATCAAATAAACCTTGTGAATCCCTAGGTAACGAGCTCCCCAATCTCTGATACCATCTGATAGAACTTATGCACGCCATCATCAAATAAGTTCTTGGATCGTTTTGAGCCTTAGGGTTCAACAATAACAATTAACAATATGCAGCGGAATAGAACAAAACAATTGTTATTGACACAAAGTTTTACCAAACACCATCACCTCCAAATATTATTCGATCACAATAATACGGTTACACTTAACTTGTAACAGGATTAAAGACACCTTTGATCTTGATGGAATACGAACACAAACTAGTTCTAGGCATTTACAAGACATATGCCCTAGAACACACACACACACACACCTTTCTGATATTTACATTGTGGAAGACATACTAAACTACGTACCCTGCCTCTCTTTATATAATAGAGAGTGCTAGGGTTTATAAAGAGATAAGAATAAGTTATTTCCTGTATCATTGTAGCTTTCTCTCTTTGTCATCTTTAGTCCTTCTTGTTTCATTCTTTTATTTATTTTGTCACATCAAATCTATAAAACCCAACAAGGGGACCGCCCCCTATTTAAGGGGACCGCCCCCGCTCCAGTAGGCCTCCAGCTGTCCAGTTTTTCTCCTATAAATACCAGCCTTCTCCTGGATTTTTACTCACCTTTTGCACACTGAAACTTTCTGTTTTAAATCACATTTCATATCTTCAAAAACCCTTTGATCATATAATCTTAAGCTTTGGTTTCTAAGTGATCCAAGCTTCCTCCATTCAAGTGCAAAAGAAGAATACTCCTTCAAAGAAGTATTGCAACTTAGATACCTAAGTTGTTTGTGTCATCATACATTTGCTTATAAGTTGTGTATTGTTGTTAGATAGTTGTGTGTATAATTGTTTGGGATAGGTTAGTGTGTAAGTAGAGAAGTTGTGTTGTTAAGGTGTGTAAGTAGTGAAGGTGTGAAGAAGTAGAAGTGTACATAGGTTGTGCTTAGTTGTGAAGTGTCGTGAAGAAGTAGTGAAGAAGTCGTGAAGAAGTTGTGAAGAAGTCGTGAAGAAGTTGTGAAGAAGTCGTGAAGAAGTCGTGAAGTAGTCGTGAAGAAGAAGGTGTGATTAAGTCGTGTTTAAGTTGTGAGATTGGTTCTAGCTACGATTAGAACTCGACATCTAGCTTTGTGTCGTTAAGCCGGTGTAAGCTAAAGTTGTGTAAAGGTTTTCTCCGCCATAAGGGAGCTTGTTGACATAGTGAAGAAAACTCTCGAGTTAGGTGCTCGGGGAGTGGAGTAGGGCAAGGAAGGTGTCCTTGTAGCTGAACCACTATAAATCTCTTGTCTCTCGGTTAGATCTTTCCATCTCTAGCTTTCATTTCATTTTATTACCTTACTTGCATTACTTATTTATATTTACTTATATACATATTGTTCATATTGCTCAAGGAGTTGAGATCACATAAATTCGAATCTAAGTTTTAAAAAGTAAACAAAGTTTTCACAATAAGTTTTAAAAGGACATAAAACTATTCAACCCCCCTTCTAGTTTTCCACAATTGGTATCAAGAGCCACGTCAAACAAGATTTTTAAAATTAACTGTATTTTAAAACTTGAAACGATCTATGGAATCTTTAAAATATTTAGAAGGGCAATCTATGCAAAGACCACCACTATTTGAAAGTGATGGTTTTCTTTATTGGAAAAATAGATTCGAAACTTATGTGAAATCAAAGGATCCTAATCTTTGGCATGTTATTACCTATGGTGATTTTCCCCTATTCAATATAATATCCTAACTAAAATAGATGAAATTGTACCTTTTGAAAAACAAAATGATGATTTAAAAAGGAAACTAGCAAAAAATAATGAAGCAAAAATGGTTATTTATAATGCGTTACCACGCAAAGAATATGAAAGAATTTTTATGTGTCAAACCGCAAAAGAAATTTGGGATTCTTTACTAATCACTCACCAAGGTAATAGTCAAGTCAAAGATAATAAAATAGATCTTCTTGTGCAACAATATGAACAATTTACAATTCCTGAAGAGGAATCTATTGATAATGCATTTGCTAAATTTAACACAATCATCACAAGTTTAAAAGCACTTGATGAGACTTTTTCTAGCAAAAATTGTGTAAGGAAATTTCTTAGGGCATTACATCCGAAATGGCGCGCGAAGGTCACGGCGATTGAAGAGTCAAAGAACTTGATGACGTTATCAGTTGATGAGCTTATTGGCAACTTGAAGGTTCATGAAGAAATTATAAAGAGGGACTCGGAAACGGTCAAGAGCAAGAAAGATCAAATCAAGTCTCTCGCGCTAAAAGCCAAAAAGGAACTTAGTGAAGACAATTATTCAAGTGACGATAGTGAAGACGAAGAATATGCAATGGCCGTTAGAGAATTCAAGAAATTCTTCAAGAGACGAGGAAGATTCACGAGACAACCGTGAGATGAAAGAAGATCGCTACAAAGAAATAGAAATGATAACTACGGGAAAAGAAAGTTCTTTAGATGTGGAAGCCAAAACCATCTCATTGGTGAATGTCCAAAGCCACCGGGTTATAATTATGAAAGCGCATTTGTTAGTGGAACATGGAGCGATAGCGACAAAGATGAAGTGGATAAAGCAAAAGACGAAAAGTGCCTTGTAGCTCAAGCCACCGATGAAATATGTCTTGGGATAAACTTGGAGCCCGACGAATGGATTAAGGATAGCGGATGCTCGAAGCATATTACGGGAATCCGGAAGCTATTCTCCTCCTACAAGGCATACAACGGAGGTAATGTTATTTTCGGTAGTGATTTTTGGGGAAAAATCATTGGCAAAGGTACGATTTCTCAAGACTCCCTAACTATTGAAAATGTTGAGCATGTAGATAACTTAACATATAACTTGCTTAGTATAGGACAAATATGCGATAATAAGTGTAGGGTTACTTTTACAAGTAAAGATAGCGAAATAGTTTAGGACGGAAAGATCATAGGTAGAGGAGTTAGGAAAGCTGGCGTATATGTTATGAAACTAGGAAATAAACCGGAAGATAAAATATGTCTAGCAACCTTAGATGAAAACTCTACATTGTGGCATAGAAGATTAGGTCACGCAAATATGCAACAAATACAATCCCTAGCCTCTAAAGAATTAGTTAGAAACTTGCCTAACCTAAGATATGACCAACACTTTTGCGATGCATGTAAAATAGGAAAACAAGCACATGCTAGTCACAAAGCTAAGAATATAGTCTCCACTACTAGATGCCTAGAATTATTAAACATGGACCTTTTTGGTCCAACCGCTGTGCGGAGTTACGGAGGTAATCGTTATACCTTAGTAATTGTAGATGACTATTCACGATACACGAGGACTAGTTTTTTAAGTGATAAAACCGAAGCCTTTAATAAATTTGAAATATTTAGTAAAATGATTCAAAATAAATTAGGATGTTCTATAGTATCAATTAGGACGGACCATGGTCGGGAATTTGATAACGAAGTGCAATTCGGAAAATATTGTGATTTAAATGGGATATCTCACAATTTCTCCGCTCCTCGCACCCCACAATCAAATGGGGTAGTAGAAAGAAAAAATCGAACATTGCAAGAAATGAGTAGAACAATGCTAAATGAACAATCTATCCCACAAAAATTTTGGTGCCATGCCATAGATACATCAACATATATAATAAATAGAGTCTCAATTAGGCGAATTTTAGGAAAAACCCCATATGAGTTATTAAGAGGTAGAAAACCTAATCTAAATTACTTTAGGGTATTCGGGAGCAAATGTTTTGTTCTCAATACAAAAGATTACCTTACTAAGTTTGATCCTAAGTCGTACGAAGGAATCTTTCTAGGGTATTCGCAAAATAGTAAAGCATACATAATACTTAATAAACACACTATGAAAGTAGAAGAGTCCTGAAATGTAACTTTTGATGAAACTCCACCACCACCTAAGACATTGCCCCTAGAAGATGATGACCTAGTTGAAGAAGAAGCTATTGAGGTTAGTAAAATTAAACCCTTAGGCGATGATAATGAAGATATAACATTAGGCGAAAATGAAATTGTAAATGTTAAGGAATCTAAATCACACCCGTTAGATAATATAATAGGAAACCTAAATCAAATAACCCTTAGATCACAAGCTCAAGATAAAAATAACTTCTTTTGTTTCCTATCAACTATAGAACCTAAAAATATAAATGAGGCGTTAAAAGATGAAAGTTGGGTTATGGCTATGTAAGAAGAACTAAATCAATTTAAGACAAATGACGTTTGGGAACTAGTCCCAAATCCCATGAACATGACCATCATAGGAACTAAGTGGGTTTATAGAAATAAGCTAGATGAAAATGGAATAGTTACTAGGAACAAAGATAGGTTAGTTGCCCAAGGATATAATCAACAAGAAGGAATAGATTATGACGAAACTTATGCCCCCGTAGCTAGATTAGAATCCATAAGAATTCTACTTGCCTATGCATGCGCCCTAGATTTTAAGTTATTTCAAATGGACGTGAAAAGTGTATTCCTTAACGGTTTTATCAATGAGGAGGTATACGTGGCACAACCTCCAGGATTCATTGACTTCACAAAACCTGATTATGTTTATAAACTCAAGAAAGCTTTATATGGACTCAAACAAGCTCCCAAGGCTTGGTATGATCGATTAAAGGCATTTCTTATTAAACATGATTATTCCATGGGAATGGTAGATAACACTCTTTTCACGAAAAAGAAAAGCCCAAATCTCATCATTGTCCAAATATATGTCGACGGCATTATATTCGGATCGACTTGTCAGGATATGTGTGATGAATTCGCCAAAATCATGCATGATGAGTTTGAGATGAGTATGATGGGTGAACTTAATTTCTTCCTAGGATTACAAATAAAACAATTAGAAGATGGAATATTTTTTAATCAATCTAAGTACATTAAGGAAATGCTTAAGAAATTTGGATTAGAAGAAGCTAAGCCCATGAAGACACCAATGTCTACGGAAGTAAAACTCACAAGAGATGAAGAGGGTGAGTCCGTAGAAAATACTAAGTATAGAGGAATGATAGGTAGTTTACTATACTTAACGGCAAGTAGACCGGATATCATGTTTAGTGTCTGCCTTTGTGCTCGCTTTCAAGAGGATCCCAAAACCTCTCACCTAGAAGCGGTTAAGCGTATCTTCCGATACATTAAAGGCACTATACACTTAGGATTATGGTATCCTAAGGGATCGGGCATAGAAACCATCGTCTATGCGGATTCGGATCATGCGGGAGACTACGTGGATAGAAAAAGCACTAGCGGAATTTGCACGTTAATGGGATGTTGTCTAACATCTTGGTTCTCGAAGAAGCAAACCACTCTTGCTATTTCTACCACAGAAGCCGAATATGTAAGCGCTGAAAAGGCATGTCAACAAGCACTATGGATGAAACAAGCTCTCATAGATTATGGCATTAGGTTAGATGACGTCCCAATTATGTGTGATAATAAAGGTGTTATAGATTTAAGTAAGAATCCCGTTCAACACTCTAGGACTAAACATATAGAAATACGCCACCACTTCCTCCGCGATAACGTTCAAAAAGGAAACATATCTATAGAAAAGGTTGCATCGGAAGATAACTTAGCAGACATATTCACTAAGCCCCTTAAGCGTGAACTCTTTAACCACTTACGTTTAGGCCTAGGAATGATGGAACAAATTGACTGAATTTTCTGCATTTTTGGTAAAAAAAATTTTCAGATGGGCGGATCCCTTAATGTTATAAAGGCGGTCCCCTTAATTATTAAGGGGACCGGCTTGTCATTAAGGGGACCGGCCATTTGTCTGTAACAATTTTTTTTCTGTTTCCTCCCATCTGAGTCTAGGAATCTGTTTTGCACAAAATAAAAGATTGGGATATTTCTTTGCATAAACATATTTATAAACAAAACCCAATCAATTTTCTACAAATCATTCTCACATCTAGGAAAACACTTGAAAACCATTTTTCTTACATTGTTGAATAATGCTAAAAACATTTTTTTTCATGCATAAAGATCTCACATGAATTGTCAAAGTATATAATCTAATATATACATCTTTGATATTCATATATTGAGCAAAATCAAATCAAGGAGACCTTGGATTGTTTCTTAGGAAATTTTTGCATTTAGGAGTCGAAACAATCACATCTCCACATTTGTTGCATATAGGCACACACTAGAACAAGCTTATTAATCACATCCTCACAATTGTTCCATCACCTATTTCCCATTAGTTTTTAGTGCCTTTGCTCCATTACCCTTGCCTTAGATGATTAATTGCCTTAATTCTCTTAATTTCTAGATATTAATTATTGCTTGCTTATTTATTTATCTTATATGCCATGCATGCTTAATATGTTTCTCTATTGCCTCAAAGAGTGGGACTTGCCTAAAACCAGAATCTCAAAACATAGCCATCCTCACCTATTTCTGCAGAAAAACCCTTTTCTGGAACCCAGAAAGGTACCAGATGGGCGGCCCCTTTAATTCATAAGGCGGCCCCCTTAATTATTAAGGGGACCGCCCATAATTAAGGGGACCGGCCATCTGCTGGACGGGTTCACAGAATCTTTTTCTGCTTTTTAGCCCATTTGATCCTATACTTCCCCAAATTCACAAACACATTTTGTCCTAATCACCCAACAAGCCTATTCATTCCTAAACAACACAAATCCTCCACTATAAATAACCCCATATCTCACCACATTCAATCATCCCATCATGTCTTCTCCAATCAACCCAAAACCAAAAACCTCAAAGCTAGCAAGGATGACCTTAAAACCCGGGTGGAAAAGAAAACCTCACCCTCACCACAAGCCCATCACAACTAGACAACCAACACCTCCATCATCATTCATCCCCAACTACTCTCCAAGATCACAACCTCATTCCATTGAACCATTTCACAAACCCTACCATTTTGGCCAAACATCCACATTCATTCCAAACTACTCCCCTAAACCTCAAACCAACTTCAATGGAATACTTGAAAACCCTCATCACCTTGGTCAAACATCAAACCTTTCACCCCAATACCATCCATTTCCACCAAATAACCAAATCCCCATTCATGAAAGGAAAAAGCTTCAAGAAGAGATTAACCAAATCCATGATCTTAATGATCTCCTTGCTATGCACCTCACACAACGCAACAAGGGACAACCTCCATCCTCACCTTACTCAAATTGCCTACCACACTATCTTAACTTGGATCAAGTTACAAACCACACCCACTATTGCCCTTGTTGCATCTTCTTTCAAAAACAAATCCTCCACTTAAGTGAAGATATTTCTTGGATCGAATATCTACTCACTCGTCCTCATCCCATTCCTCCGCTACAACGATATAACCTCAATGGATCCGCTCCATTTCCTTCACCATCACATAACTAAAACCCATCCACATGCTTTCCGCCTCAAAATAAACTCCCTCACCCTTTTGTGTCGCAAGCAAGTCCAATCGCTCTCTTTGGCAATATGAGGACCATTAGTTTTTCTAGTTTTGTTGTAATCATTATGTTTCAAGTATTTTATGTAATGTAATGATGATTCATATATTACATATGACCATCTTGAATGTATTAGTTGGTTGTTCTAAATATTTTTGCTATGTATATGTATCTTGTGTCTCCTAACTTGTTTTTGCAGCCAAGATTTCCATAGCTCGTCTCCTTGGTGCCCTCGAACGAGAGGGAGTAAACATCAAGGGGGAGTTCTCGTCCCGACAAATTTAGTTTCTAAAACTTGTCGGCATAACCTTTTTGATTCTAAAAAAAGGGGAGAAGTGAATGTAAACTCACTAAATACTTGTCCAAAAATAAATTTTTGGATTTAATAAGTTTAAGTTTTGTAATCATCAAAAAGGGGGAGATTGTTGACATAAATAATGCCTAAAAACATTATTCATATCTCTATGTTTTAATGATCACAAAATATAAACTCATTAAAACATAAACTTATCAAATAAACAAGTATTTAGTTGTAAATATTCATTTCTACAACTTAATCACTTAAGGTATGAATAAACAAGTGCTTAATGCATTATATGATCAAATGAATATTTTCTTAATAACTAGATTTTTTATAAAACATCAAAAACATTTTATATATTTTTGAAAAACATTTTTGGTATTAAATAAAAATGCTTAATCTTTTATAAAAATATGAATTCAAATTTTTAACCAAAATCAGTTAAAATGTTCCAGAAAAACCTTCCCCACAAAAGGACAAAATTGGCCAACGTTCAGTAGGGGCGGCCCCCTTAATTTTGCTAGGCGGCCCCCTTAATAATTAAGGGGACCGCCCCCTATTTAAGGGGACCGCCCCCGCTCCAGTAGGCCTCCAGCTGTCCAGTTTTTCTCCTATAAATACCAGCCTTCTCCTGGATTTTTACTCACCTTTTGCACACTGAAACTTTCTGTTTTAAATCACATTTCATATCTTCAAAAACCCTTTGATCATATAATCTTAATCTTTGGTTTCTAAGTGATCCAAGCTTCCTCCATTCAAGTGCAAAAGAAGAATACTCCTTCAAAGAAGTATTGCAACTTAGATACCTAAGTTGTTTGTGTCATCATACATTTGTTTATAAGTTGTGTATTGTTGTTAGATAGTTGTGTGTATAATTGTTTGGGATAGGTTAGTGTGTAAGTAGAGAAGTTGTGTTGTTAAGGTGTGTAAGTAGTGAAGGTGTGAAGAAGTAGAAGTGTACATAGGTTGTGCTTAGTTGTGAAGTGTCGTGAAGAAGTAGTGAAGAAGTCGTGAAGAAGTTGTGAAGAAGTCGTGAAGAAGTTGTGAAGAAGTCGTGAAGAAGTCGTGAAGAAGAAGGTGTGATTAAGTCGTGTTTAAGTTGTGAGATTGGTTCTAGCTACGATTAGAACTCGACATCTAGCTTTGTGTCGTTAAGCCGGTGTAAGCTAAAGTTGTGTAAAGGTTTTCTCCGCCATAAGGGAGCTTGTTGACATAGTGAAGAAAACTCTCGAGTTAGGTGCTCGGGGAGTGGAGTAGGGCAAGGAAGGTGTCCTTGTAGCCGAACCACTATAAATCTCTTGTCTCTCGGTTAGATATTTCCATCTCTAGCTTTCATTTCATTTTATTACCTTACTTGCATTACTTATTTATATTTACTTATATACATATTGTTCATATTGTTCAAGGAGTTGAGATCACATAAATTCGAATCTAAGTTTTAAAAAGTAAACAAAGTTTTCACAATAAGTTTTAAAAGGACATAAAACTATTCAACCCCCTTCTAGTTTTCCACAATTGGTATCAAGAGCCACGTCAAACAAGATTTTTAAAATTAACTGTATTTTAAAACTTGAAACGATCTATGGAATCTTTAAAATATTTAGAAGGGCAATCTATGCAAAGACCACCACTATTTGAAAGTGATGGTTTTCTTTATTGGAAAAATAGATTCGAAACTTATGTGAAATCAAAGGATCCTGATCTTTGGCATGTTATTACCTATGGTGATTTTCCCCCTATTCAATATAATATCCTAACTAAAATAGATGAAATTGTACCTTTTGAAAAACAAAATGATGACTTAAAAAGGAAACTAGCAAAAAATAATGAAGCTAAAATGGTTATTTATAATGCGTTACCACGCAAAGAATATGAAAGAATTTTTATGTGTCAAACCGCAAAAGAAATTTGGGATTCTTTACTAATCACTCACCAAGGTAATAGTCAAGTCAAAGATAATAAAATAGATCTTCTTGTGCAACAATATGAACAATTTACAATTCCTGAAGAGGAATCTATTGATAATGCATTTGCTAAATTTAACACAATCATCACAAGTTTAAAAGCACTTGATGAGACTTTTTCTAGCAAAAATTGTGTAAGGAAATTTCTTAGGGCATTACATCCGAAATGGCGCGCGAAGGTCATGGCGATTGAAGAGTCAAAGAACTTGATGACGTTATCACTTGATGAGCTTATTGGCAACTTGAAGGTTCATGAAGAAATTATAAAGAGGGACTCGGAAACGGTCAAGAGCAAGAAAGATCAAATCAAGTCTCTCGCGCTAAAAGCCAAAAAGGAACTTAGTGATGACAATTATTCAAGTGACGATAGTGAAGACGAAGAATATGCAATGGCCGTTAGAGAATTCAAGAAATTCTTCAAGAGACGAGGAAGATTCACGAGACAACCGCGAGATGAAAGAAGATCGCTACAAAGAAATAGAAATGATAACTACGGGAAAAGAAAGTGCTTTAGATGTGGAAGCCAAAACCATCTCATTGGTGAATGTCCAAAGCCACCGGGTTATGATTATGAAAGCGCATTTGTTAGTGGAACATGGAGCGATAGCGACAAAGATGAAGTGGATAAAGCAAAAGACGAAAAGTGCCTTGTAGCTCAAGCCACCGATGAAATATGTCTTGGGATAAACTTGGAGCCCGACGAATGGATTAAGGATAGCGGATGCTCGAAGCATATGACGGGAAACCGGAAGCTATTCTCCTCCTACAAGGCATACAACGGAGGTAATGTTATTTTCGGTAGTGATTTTTGTGGAAAAATCATTGGCAAAGGTACGATTTCTCAAGACTCCCTAACTATTGAAAATGTTGAGCATTTAGATAACTTAACATATAACTTGCTTAGTATATGACAAATATGCGATAATAAGTGTAGGGTTACTTTTACAAGTAAAGATAGCGAAATAGTTTAGGACGGAAAGATCATAGGTAGAGGAGTTAGGAAAGCTGGCGTATATGTTATGAAACTAGGAAATAAACCGGAAGATAAAATATGTCTAGCAACCTTAGATGAAAACTCTACATTGTGGCATAGAAGATTAGGTCACGCAAATATGCAACAAATACAATCCCTAGCCTCTAAAGAATTAGTTAGAAACTTGCCTAACCTAAGATATGACCAACACTTTTGCGATGTATGTAAAATAGGAAAACAGGCACATGCTAGTCACAAAGCTAAGAATATAGTCTCCACTACTAGATGCCTAGAATTATTAAACATGGACCTTTTTGGTCCAACCGCTGTGCGGAGTTACGGAGGTAATCGTTATACCTTAGTAATTGTAGATGACTATTCACGATACACGTGGACTAGTTTTTTAAGTGATAAAACCGAAGCCTTTAATAAATTTGAAATATTTAGTAAAATGATTCAAAATAAATTAGGATGTTCTATAGTATCAATTAGGACGGACCATGGTCGGGAATTTGATAACGAAGTGCAATTCGGAAAATATTGTGATTTAAATGGGATATCTCACAATTTCTCCGCTCCTCGCACTCCACAATCAAATGGGGTAGTAGAAAGAAAAAATCAAATATTACAAGAAATGAGTAGAACAATGCTAAATGAACAATCTATCCCACAAAAATTTTGGTGCCATGCCGTAGATACATCAACATATATAATAAATAGAGTCTCAATTAGGCGAATTTTAGGAAAAACCCCATATGAGTTATTAAGAGGTAGAAAACCTAATCTAAATTACTTTAGGGTATTCGGGAGCAAATGTTTTGTTCTCAATACAAAAGATTACCTTACTAAGTTTGATCCTAAGTCGTACGAAGGAATCTTTCAAGGGTATTCGCAAAATATTAAAGCATACATAATACTTAATAAACACACTATGAAAGTAGAAGAGTCCTTAAATGTAACTTTTGATGAAACTCCACCACCACCTAAGACATTACCCCTAGAAGATGATGACCTAGTTGAAGAAGAAGCTATTGAGGTTAGTAAAATTAAACCCTTAGGCGATGATAATGAAGATATAACATTAGGCGAAAATGAAATTGTAAATGTTAAGGAATCTAAATCACACCCGTTAGATAATATAATAGGAAACCTAAATCAAATAACCCTTAGATCACAAGCTCAAGATAAAAATAACTTGGTGCCCTCGAACGAGGGGTAGTAAACATCAAGGGGGAGTTCTCGTCCCGATAAATTTAGTTTCTAAAACTTGTCGGCATAACCTTTTTGTTTCTACAAAAAGGGGGAGAAGTGAATGTAAACTCACTAAATACTTGTCCAAAAATAAATTTTTGGATTTAATAAGTTTAAGTTTTGTAATCATCAAAAAGGGGGAGATTGTTGACATAAATAATGCCTAAAAACATTATTCATATCTCTATGTTTTAATGATCACAAAATATAAACTCATTAAAACATAAACTTATCAAATAAACAAGTATTTAGTTGTAAATATTCATTTCTACAACTTAATCACTTAAGGTATGAATAAACAAGTGCTTAATGCATTATATGATCAAAGGAACATTTTCTTAATAACTAGATTTTTTATAAAACCTCAAAAACATTTTATATATTTTTGAAAAACATTTTTGGTATTAAATAAAAATGCTTAATCTTTTATAAAAATATGAATTCGAGTCGTTTCTCCTCTGTCTTTTTCTCCGTTATGTGGGCTAAAAAGACGTAGCATCCCTTCTTGATGTACTTTTGAGTTTTAATACAAGAAATGATGTTTAGGCGAGTTCCACTTCGATCTCCTCGGAAAACCAAGGTTTCATTATCGATAGGAATACGTACAACTTTTTCGCTATAGATGATGTTCGTATTATAATGCGATAACCATTCCATACCAATTATAACGTCGAAGCTTCCGAGTTCTATTGGCATGAGGTTAATTTTGAATGAATGATTTAAAAATTTTAGCGTACAGTTTTGAAGCACAGTGTTGGTGTTTACAAAATTGCCATTTGCTAACTCAATGGTAAATGCGGTGTCTAATGTAGTGGGTGCAATATCAAGTAAAGATGTAAATGCAGTAGATACAAAACTTTTGTCAGCCCCTGAATCAAATAAGATTCTAGCATAATGGTTAATGAGTAAAAACGTACCCGCAACCACGTTCGGATCCTGCTGTGCATCTTTATCACCCAGAACATAAACCCTACCACGAGCTCCGCCTTCTTGCTGACCATTGTTTTGGGGGCAGTTGTTCTTGAAATGCCCGCGTTCTCCACACCCAAAGCAAGTCACTATGGGTTGAGTGTTGGCACCAGTAGCGGGCGTCTTTCCTCTACAGTCTTTGCTTTGGTGACCTACCTTTTGACAACTCCTACACCTTATGGTGCAAGGGCCTGTATGATGTAGTTTACATCGGTTGCAATAAGGTAGGTTCCCTGCATAACCCCTACCTCTAGCTGGGGCAGCAGCAGCAGTGTTAGCATAACCTCTGGCATTTTCCTGCCTTCGATTTTGTTGGTTATGATGGTTGACATTTCAGTTTTGGTTGTTGGGATTGGTGTTATCACCTTTTCTATTGTCATTCCATTTCCTTTTGTTATTGTTGTAATGGTTATTGTTGTTATTGGAACGGTTGTTGGTGTTGGTGGTGGTGGTGATGTTGTTGTGATTGTTGTTGCGGTTGTGGTTATTGTCATGTACCAGCACAGTTCCTGCTCTAACCGCTTGATCCATCAGTTTACGGGCCATTTCCATTGCCGCATCTATTATGATTGGATTAAAAGAAGTTACGTTTCCTTGGATAGGTTGTGGGAGTCCCCATATGTACCTTTCCAATAGTTTCTCCGTGGTTGGAACCATTGTTGGGCATAAGATTGCCAATTCATTGAATCGGCGATTGTACGTTGTGATATCCGAACCCTTAACTAAATGGTTCCAGAACTCGATCTCTAATTTCTGTACCTCGTTACGAGGACAGTATTGTTTAATCATCAAACTTTTTAGTTCGATCTATGAAATTTTGTAGGCATTTTAAATGCCAATAAGTTGAACCACAGAGTTCCACCAAGATAATGCTTCATCCATCAATGTACTGGTGGCGTATTTGACTTCACAGTCTTCAGTAGTGTTGCTGATTAAAAATACCGATTCAGACCTCTCGAACCATCGGTTAACCCTACGGCTCCTTCAACGCCTTTGAAATTTGTAGGCTGGCATTTCATGAATTCACTGTATGTACAGCCCTTTTCCGTTGGTTCAACATCTATTCTCTCGGCACCTACAGCTGGCCCCGTAGTGTTAGAACCTCTGGCTCCACCGTTTGTTGCAGCGGTTCTGGCGGTTGCGATTGCTTTGGCAACCGTGGCAGTTTTTGCGGCTTCGGCAGCCTCAGCGGCGGTGGCAGCGTTAGCAGCTGCAGTTGCCCGCTCGGCTGCAAGTGCGGCAGCCACTCTATCAGCAATCATTTTCTCAATAGAGGCATTGCTTTTTCTTTTGGGCGGCATATTTCTATCAATCAAACAAGAGATATGGTATAAGTATAAGATTGGATAATAAGCACGATTACAATAGAAATGATAGAAGAACAACATTGAAAATTAATTAAAGTCACAACACAAGACGAGATAGATTAATATAACAAAAGATGCATTCATATATTAAATCCGTTATATCGGTTACAAAATCAAAACCTATAATAGGTTTCTTCAAATTTTACTGACTGAAACTCTCAGTCAGTATTTACAATATTCACTAATTATTACATAATACTAATTTATCAGGATTCAGGAGACTGTTGCGGCTCGGGCTGATCATCATTCCCGTGAGTGGCTAGCACGTCGATGTTGTCTGTAGGGCGATACTCCCCAGGGCCCCTCAAGTTTTGATACATGGCGTGCATCTCTGCTCGTACGGTATAAAGATCAATCTCAAGCCTATAACGATCTACTCGAGCTATTTCTAGCATAGTCTCTGTTGAAGCTAAGTGGTGCCTTAGCTCATTGATTTGCTCACCACTTTCATTTTGTGCTTTCTCCATATTGGTCACTTTGTCCTGGACCACTTGAAAACCGGTTATTGGATCTAAGACAGTATCTTCAACATGAGTCAGGCCATCTCGAATATAACTCATATCTAGAACAG
The DNA here is from genome assembly GCA_021014915.2 of Artemisia tridentata subsp. tridentata. Classification (NCBI taxonomy): domain Eukaryota; kingdom Viridiplantae; phylum Streptophyta; class Magnoliopsida; order Asterales; family Asteraceae; genus Artemisia; species Artemisia tridentata. Next base: position 70,107,979 of record CP139506.1, read on the forward strand.
CCAAATCAGCTCGTTCGCGGGCTCTAAAAGCTTCAGATTTTGCTGAGGAGATTTCAGATTCACGGAGACACATTCCCCGTATCAAGAATTGAGTATGGTTTTGGAGTGCCATGATGTCTCATCTTAGGCATCCCATTTTGTACCTTGGAAAATTTGGAAAAGTGTTAGAAGGTCCTCCAACTTCATAGGTAGAGGAAGGGCCTCCGATGATATAAGGTCTACCCTCAGTAATGGGGGTAACCGTAACATGAACTTCACAGCTTGCTGGAGTAAGTGGTGAAACAGGTGACAGTGGAGGTGGAGATCCATTAGGTATGACATCCGCCTGAAGAGGGTCTTCTTCCTCTTCGTCATTATCGAAAATTATATCCATGTCATCATCATCATCATGGATCATGTTTTCATCTTCTTCCAGATCATTATCCGGATCATCTTCTTCCTCGTCTGCTAGATCTTCATACGGTTCCTCATTCTCATCATCCCTGAAGTCTACAGCATCAAGATAATCATCATCTTGATTAGGAGGATTTTGTGGTTGGATGGGAGCCTTGGGTGCTTGCTCATTTTGAGCCGGTACACCTTGATCTTAAACAACGAGATTGTGATCTGGGGAGGGTGGTACAGACATGATGTCTGCATAAAAGTATACATGTTTGGAGTTAGTTTAACGTTCATAGTAATAAAAACAGTGATATGTCAAATAGTAGGTGTCACAACTCGTAATTTCAGGCCCTTTTTCAAGTATCAAATTCCAGTATTCACCTCAGAAATTACTATTCACGGATTACTATTCATCATTTTTGAAGTCAGTTTGAGACTTTGAGAAGTTTCAAAAAATTTACTATTCACTAAACACTATTCATTCCCAGAGGGAAATCACTATTCATGGGCATTATTCATCATTTCGTAAACTAGGTTTACGGGTATTTAAATGCGCGTAGCCAGCTAAGTTTAGCTGCGTATTCATGTATCATCAATAAGGACACGTCATATAGACTAGAGTGGTCTACATATCACAAGTAACATCATTATCATTTCAGTTCATGCACGGGTTTGTGTGATTTTCATTAACGTATGCTTAATTGTTTAAATAACGTTACCACTCAGTCATTACTACTAACGTTATACCCAATACTCCCGACTATGATCCTAACACATTTCAAACTAATTTTAATGATATAGAGATTATATTATTACTTTACCCGGTGTTTTTAAAACAATCGCTATACTTTTCGTTTGACGCTTATAACTCCGTCGGTTTACGAAATTTCAATCCGATAATCATTCTAACACCCGATTCTTGCAAGGAACATGATTTTTCAATTTTTACAACTTCGTCGTATTTCATTTCACCTCGTCATGATTCATTTCTAGTTAACTCGGTACCCGATAACACCTAATGTATACCCAAAACAACTAATACTTAACTAATTAGGGGACAAGCTCTTTAATTAGCCATCTCATCCTCTTTTTCTCTTGCACATGCCGCCCCCTAGCTCCCTAAGGTCCCATTTAGCACTTGATTAGAAGACAAAAACCATTAATGAATTTTTAGCCATTTATTTCCAATAACACTTCACTTATACAATTTCACTAGCAAAATAACACCTAAACTCTCTCATTTCATCCTCACTATTCGGCCAACATAAGAACAAGAACACCAATCCATAAATTTTTGAAGTTCAAGTATAAATCAAGCTCCATTTACCTTCCTAGTTATGGATTTGTGATCAAACCTCAAGTTTATTACTCATTTCTTACCAAAACTCATCAAATCATCAAGTAAGTTTCAAGAACATGTTTTGATCATTTTATACTTTCATTTGATTCATATGTTCATGTATTTTCAAGTTATATTAGTTATTCATGCAAGTTATTTATGTTTTACAAACCACTTTTGAACATAAACTATCTAAATCACTAGATCTATAAGTTTCACTAATGATCTCATGAAATCCACCAAGATTGGTGATGTTTAGGACCCCATGACACCCTAAGAAGGTGTATGGTAGGATTTGCGAACTTGTGGAGTTGATTTGAGGTGGTATGATCAAGTTTAGAACCAAGGAAATGAGTTTTTGACAATCTAAAATAGCTACTGTCCTTAAACGTGGAATCTGGAAATTTCAGTAACTTTTGAACTGTTTTGGCCTTCAAATTTAGAAATTTCTTTCAAAAACGAAACCGTGGCCGCTTGAATCACTAAAAACCGACTTATAACGAAGGAGATATGATTTTTCAAAGTTAGGCGACGAAAACTATTTTTCTGAAAATTACCTTGCTGTTTTCCGAACTTTAAGGGACAAAACGAGATGTTAAACGAGATCTAGGGGAGCCGAGCTACTGAAAACATGTTATTTCATGTTATGACGAATCCGTGGATATAAAGAACGTAGAAAACGGGCTTATAACGAGCAAGATACACGCGTTTGTTATCCGACGAAGCATACCCATTTTTACCAGCACTAAAAATGAATAAATATTCTAAGTGTAAACTGTCTTTTGAAGTGACCATGTTGAGAGCCATATTACTCACTGATCAAGTCAGTTTTGGAAAATTTTCATGAATAACAAAAATCAAGTACACCTAGCCTAGTTTCCAAATTGACCAGCCGTTTGTTAAACGGACATGTAACATGTAACAAAAATCAAGTACACCTAGCCTAGTTTCCTAACTCCTAACGTACACTATTTTGCGACTAGCTTTTCGAGGCTACTTAGTCATTTTTATAACTTTGAGAAAAATGCTAATTTGCGACGAAAACACTATAATTACCAATAAAACACCAAACAAGGATCGTGGAGTACCGTTTCAACATATTTACACGAAAAGTAGTTTCTAACTTAACGAGACGTCAAAAATATATTTTTCGTCGAAAAACGTTATTTTCCGAAATCATCGAGTGGTATCGATAACATACGTAATTGCATGAGTAGAATCATTTCATTTACTTATATTAGATCACATCATTTATAATAGGTAGCGGTTAGAGACCGAGCCTCATTTTCATCATATTCATTGTGATCATTGTGCTATCATACCAGGTGAGTTTTCATAGCCTCGTTTTAAATTGTTTATTGCTTTTAAACTCTCGGGGGAGAATACATTGCACCATTTTTATATGCGGACCAAAGTATACAAACTCATTTACATTGCTTAAGTTACATCATTGCCAATTTAAAGTCCCCTTTTATTTATCATGGACCGTTAATTGAGAGCAAGCGAAGGTGAGTGGATAGATCTATTGAGGGTGACGCCTCCGTTCGGGTTGGTAGCACCAACTTGTCAAACGAACGCATTTCATTTCATACATTCAGAGTGTTTGGGCAAAGCACTCCCTTTTGGGGCATTTATATCAGTCTAGCTTCGGGGTCATGAGCTTAAGAGCTAATGTATCATTTTTATGTGGCATGGTTTTGTCATACACTTTATACTTGTGGTTTCCGTACAACATTTCATTTACATAAACCTATGAACTCACCAACATTATTGTTGACCATTTTTAGCAATGTATTTTCAGGTAATTAAGGTATCGCATGTTGGCTTGCATATGGACACATCATGGAGTCGCGGAGTCGACGCGTCTCACTTTATATTTTATGCACTTATCCATCGTTTGAATTGTATGAACTTGTTTTATGAAAACCTGTTTCACCTTTTGGGACCTAGCTTTGTAACTCTGAATGCTTTTAAATAATCAAACGATGTATTTTCTAAACGACACTTTAGGTCGTTCAATATAACTGCAACTTTGGTGCTATGACCAGTCGTGCCCCTGAATGACTCATTCCGCTGCAAGTCACGAAATTTGGGGGTGTGACAGTAGGCATGGCACACAGAACATAAAGACTGTAATGAGTGGAACGGTAAGTAGTAGTTATAGTGTAGGTGTATAATGCACCCTGGTTCTCTATAATTGTAGCTCTAATGCCAATCTGTAACACCCCTAGTTTTGTTTAGCTTCCGCTGCTATAAAAAACTAGGTGTGTTATAGTATCTGAGCGAAAGAACCGACACCTGGGAGAAGTTATGAGGAGCATGATGTACAGCAAAAACGTGCCTGGGCATTTTTGGGAAGAGGCTATGAAGACAGCTGCATTCATCATTAATCGCATCCCTTCGCAAGGTATGAACTATGCCTCTCCATTTGAAAAGTTATTGGGAATAAAACCTAAAGTTAGTTATTTTAAAGTCTTCGGGAGTGTATGATATGTTTTTATTCCTATTCATATTCGGGATAAACTTGAGAAACAAGCAATTCGGTATGTATTTGTGGGTTATGACCCGGGAAGAAAGGGATGGCGCTGATGTGAACCAAATACTGGAAAGTTTCATGTGTCAAGGCATGTAATCTTTGATGAAAATTCCTCATGGTGGTCTAAGGATCGACAATCAGTGTTACCGGATACCCTAAAGTTGAAAGAGGATCTTGAAGCATCAAAAGTTAATTTAATCTTTGATGAACCTCGTGAAGAACCTGTTAAGAATGAAAATACAGGGACTGATGTTGCTGGAAGTGAAGCACCAAGCCAATCAGTAGTGGTGCCAAGAAGGTCAGAACGGGTAAGAAAGCCTAACCCTGGTTATGTAAATGCTAATGTTGCTATTATTGAGGACAGGTTACTTGAACCTGAATCATTTGAAGAAGCATCTAGAAAAGAAGAATGGCAGCAAGCAATGAAAGAGGAGATGACCGCTCTTATGAAGAACCAAACTTGGGAATTAGTTGCTAAACCCAAAGAGGAAACCTTGGTATCTTGCAAATGGGTGTATAAGCTGAAAAAGAGGGCGGATGGATCTGTGGAGAGATACAAGGCACACTTGGTTGCATGTGGATTCACTCAGCAATACGGGCTCAACTATGAAGATAATTTAGCCCAGTTGCAAAGTTAACAACCATTCATGCATTGTTAGCAATTGCAACAAGTAAGCGATGGAAGTTGTGGCAAATGGATGTACACAACGCTTTTCTGTATGGGGACCTTGATCACACTATTTACATGTCTCAACCGCTTGGTTTTAAGAACAAGGAACATCCCGAGTATGTGTGCAAATTGAAGAAAGCAATTTACGGGCTAAAACAGTCACCACAAGCTTGGTTCGGTAAAATTGGTGAGTGTCTCGAACAAAATGGTTTTAAATTAACCAATGCCGATGCAAGTTTATTTGTTAAGCAGGTTGGTGAGAAGGTTGTAGTTGTCCATGTATATGTGGACAACCTGATTATAACCGGAGATATAGAAGAAGAAATTAAACAACTCAAATCAAATTTGAGTGTGCGGTTCAAGATGAAGGATCTTGGAAGACTTAATCATTTTCTTGGCTTGGAGCTACAGTATAGCAGTGATAAAACAATTCTGCACCAAACCAACTATGCTAGTGAGATTCTGCACAGGTTTGAAATGAGAGACTGCAAACTGTCTATCACTCCCATGGACCAGAATGTGAAGATAAGAGCAAAAGAAGGCAGAGAGTTGGAAGATGCTTCATTGTACAGAAAGACGATAGGTAGTCTGATTTACCTTACTTTAACTTGACCCAACATATCATTTGTTGTTGGGGTGTTAAGTAGGTATATGCAAAGTCAACGAAAGCCTCATTTAATAGAAGCCCGTCGAGTGTTGAAGTATATTAAAGCTACTATAAACAGAGGAATAGAGTTCAAGAGGGAGCATAAGCAAAGGTTAGTTGGCTTTTGTGACTCTGATTATGTTGGAGACTATAGCACTAGAAGATCAACTACTAGTTATGTTTTCATGTATGGATCGAGTGCTATCTCATGGTGTAGTAAATGACAACCTATTGTGTCGTTGTCTACCACGGAAGCAGAATATAGAGCTACTGATATGGCAGCCCAGGAGTGCACGTGGTTAGTGCGATTGTTTGAAGAACTGAACCAGAAAATAAACTATCAAGTTGAGTTAATGTGTGATAACATCTCAGCCATAAAGCTTGCTGAAAACCCGGTGTTCCATGCTTGTACCAAACACATTGAGGTACATTATCACTACATACGAGAGAAGGTGTTAAGGGGTGAAATTGATATGGTTCCTATTGATACAGAGGAGCAGGTTGCTGATTTGTTAACAAAGAGTCTATCTAGTGTTAAACTGGTGAAGTTTGCTCAGAGAATGGGAATGGTCCAAGTTGACAATGAGAGGAAGTGTTAAAAGAAGTCATGCCAACATGGACTTGCTAAGCTAGAGTATTGTTTTAAATTTCGTATTTAGTTTTTATTAGTAGTTTTACTTGTTCAAAATAAGTGGTAACAACTAGTAGAAGTGGTAAAAGTAGTTGCTGTTTTATCTCTAAGTAGTTGTTGTTTTATCTCCTTATTTCTTGGTCAAATTGTAGACTTGTGAACGTTGGATATGAGCCTATTTAAGGCACTTGTGTACTATACATTTAATCATCCAATTGAGAATATTTCACCAAAAAGAGTCAGAGTCTATTTTAAGTATATTTTCTTTGTGCTTTCATTTCCACAAAGTGAGTCTCAACTTACTGTATCAAATAGCTTTTGTCTATTCATTGTGTTTAGCTCTGATTATAATCATCATAAATTTAACAATTATAGTGGAATTGATTTGCACACTTAAGTTTTTTGATTGAGACACTCAACATTGTGCATTACATAGTTGTATTATATTATAATGTGCTCTGACTGATTGAGACACTCAACTGTATAAGTTTTTGACTACTTGTAAAGTTAAATGTTCCAATCAAGATAAAAAATTTGCAAATCACATCTTATTATTATATTGACCACTTCTAAATATTGTATCAATAATGTTCGAACAAAAAACATCTTGTGAGTAAATCAACATGTCTAGGAGCTTGGGGGAGGTCTTACCCAAGGTTCAAGTCTCGCAAGAGACAAAAAATCTAGGTTTTCCTCCTAGTGCAAAGCCGTGAGTTCTAGGGGTTTTCCTTCGCGGGTCTCTCCTAGTGGTTCGGGTCCCGGAGCCTGCCTGTTTGGATGGTTTAACTCGGGTGTTGGATTTCAAGTCTGGTGCCGTTCTAAAAAAAAATAAAATCAACATGTCTAGGCATCAGGACAATTTTGTAATGATTATTAATTTTTTGGAGTGTTCATTTTTTTCTAAAATAATTAAACTTGTCGACATATTACTCATTCTCATTATGATTGGGTAACTGATGACCAAATTTATCATATAGTAGAACCTTTTTAAAGTCTAAATGTTTTTGAGAATTTTGAGATTTACATATCTTTTATGAAAAAAGAGATACAAAGATACTGTATCTTATATCTAAAATCATACATGGAATATGTTCATTTATTTTAACAAACCTTTTTAGATATCATTTACATAGTGCAAAAACAAAATTGTGCTTACTTAACCATACAAGTTTCTTTTAAAGCCATTTAATTGTCATAGCACAAAGTGAACATACTCTTGAATTTTCTAAATAGAAATTTAGTAGAGTTTTTAGCATAATTCTTCAAACCTTAGCTTAAACATGAAAAAAAACCAAAACGGATTCTTGTTTGGAGTAACCGAGAAAAGTCAAGCTATTTTGGCTATATTATGTGAACCGCGACACCATTGGTACCCATTTTGCTTCACGAGTGGTTGGCCCAATTTGAAGGTGGTTCGGTGGTGCATACCACCAAGCTAAATTTGTATTTATTTGTGTTAGTGTATTTGTGTGGTATGTTTGTATTTAAGCGAGATATAATTGTGTAACGAGTTTGATGGTAACACTACTGTAGTTTGGTGGTGGAAGTGCATGGAGATGCGGTGCTGGCGTGACACACGACCAAACCACAACCACACCAAAACCACCACTACGAGTCTAACCGGTATTTCGTTAGTCGTCTCTAAACCTTCCTCTTACCATTCATGAGTGTTTACCTAAAGAAATTTAAACCAAAATATTTTTTATAACCTTCAAAGTTCAAACTACCTTATTACCAACAAAGGCAAGATGATTCTTAGCTTCAACATATATGTTCCATTTATACTTTAGCCGTTGGCATAAATGTAACCTAAACTTCACTTTAAAACACATATACAAACAAAAAGATTCCTAAATTACAAAAATAGTCAAAGATAGGATGAATCAATTGTTAGCATTTAATTTATTAAATGAAAAGTGATGGTCATTTGCAAGAATGGAACTTGTGTGTCATATATAACAAATAGTTTAGAAAGTGGGCTATTTGTATTAGTTATGTATGTAATGTGTATGTATATGTGTGATACATACAATAGCCCACATAAAAGCCCTTAGGGCGCCGGCCATAAGGCTATATAATCACACACTCTCACTCATTTGTAGGTGTGCCTCATTGTCTAAAAAAAGTGAGAGAGTGTGTGTGTGTTCAAGTTAAGTTTGTTCTCTTTATTTGAAGCTAATAAACTTAAGGTATTATTTTCATACGATCCATACTACTCTTTCCTATCTAGTCCTTATCTTTGAGTGTCACGTATTTAGAGTATTAGTTGTATGATAGAGTTGGATTTCGAGCTATATTCTGTGGAAGATGATGAAAGACTCCGAGCTGAGACTTCTGCAATTGTTGTAAAATATGAAAATTCTCTTGCTAAGATTGAAAAAGATAATGTCACATATTTTAAACAACTTGATCGGAAAAAGGAAGAATGCAAGTATGACAAATTGTCGTATGAGCGTGCTTACAAGAATTTGAAAGAACAAAATGATCGCTAGAAGTCTCAGCTGGACAGTCTAAATAGGAAGGGTGAGGAAACTAAGTTTGCAAAACCATCAACTTCGGAACAACCAAAAATGCAAATTTCTCAAATTGTTCCAAAGGTTGATGTGAAAAATGATTTGACAAAACCAGTCACTCCAACACCCTTACCTAACCAATGTGCTGATAAAGGGAAAGTTGTTGTCAAAAATTCGAATGTGATAGCACCTGGCCTTTATAGGATTAGTCCCACTACTGCGTTTTCCTCTTCACCTAACACATATAGGGCGATAGACAAAAGTAAAAAGGATAATCCAAACGAGATTAGGAATGCTACCACAACATCTCAGGACAACAACATAAATTCTAATGAGTGTGCCTTAACTTCTACAGGATTAGAATGCAACTCTAGGAGCAGACGAAAGCCTAGGAGCAATACCAGGAACACTGGTGTCTCGCCTGTCTCTGAAAGTGAATGCATGGAAGTAGAAGAACACCCTAGGAATTTATCGCTTTCAAATAAGAAACATATGTCATCTAGATGTAATGTTAAGACTACTATTTCTAGTGCATGTAATGACTCTGTTTGTTTAATGTACACGAAATCTTTGTCTGAAAATGTTTGTGACAATATCGTTTCTAATAATGTGAATGTCGATGCTATGCCTGAACAGAAAAATGTCCCTCCCCGAACTAGTGCTAGGACTAGATTTGTTAACAGTCTTATTGCAGTATCTAGGACAATCTCTAGTACTCTATTGCCTAGGGACTATCTTAAGCATTGTGCATGGAAACCAACGGGTAGAAAGTTTACACGTAAGAATGGCAAATTAAAAGTTGTTCCAATCGAACAAAATTAAACTTCTTTATGTGTGATTCATCTGTTACCCCTAACCCCATGGAACCAAATGAAATACGGTTTCCAAATGCAAGTTGTTTCTGTTATTGGCAGGTAATCAAAATCTGTCTTTGGATCGTAGACTCGGGTTGCTCCAAGCACATGAACGGGAATTTGAAGCTGCTAATCAACTTTGTATGGCAGTTCATGGGAACTGTACGATTTGGGAATGATCATGTTGCAGCTATTCTGGGTTATGGTGATCTTCGGTTTGGAAATTACTTGATCACTCGGGTTTACTATGTCGAAGGGCTGGGACACAACTTGTTTTCAGTTGGGTGGTTTTGTGATGCGGATTTAGAAGTGGCATTTAGGAGAAACACTTGCTTTGTTAGGAATTTGGTGGGGATGATCTCTTAATTGGGGATCGTGGAACCAATCTCTATGCAATAGACATTAACCAAATGGCCTCCTCATCACCAATTTGCCTCATGACAAGGGCAAGCGAAATAAAGTCCTGGTTGTGGCATAGACGTTTGTCCCATCTTGACTTTGACACCATAAACAAACTTGCCAAAGACAATACCGTCAATGGTCTCCCAAAATTCAAATACACCAAAGAACACTTATGTCCATCCTGTGAGCAAGGAAAGAGCAAAAGAGCAACATATAAATCTAAAGCCGTACCCAGTTCGGTGGATAAGTTACATTTGTTGCATATGGACTTATGTGGCCCAATGAGAGTTGCAAGCATAAATGGGAAGAAGTATATTCTTGTGATCGTCGATGACTATTCAAGATATACATGGGTAAAGTTTCTGAGGTCTAAAGACGAAACACCAGGCATCATCATCACCTTTCTGAAGCGGATTCAAGTTCTACTTCAAGCTCCAGTAAGGATTGTAACAACTGATAATGGCACGGAATTCACTAATCAGGAGTTAAGAACATATTTTGAAGATACTGGAATCACTCACCAGACATCAGCTGTTAGAACTCCACAGCAGAATGGGGTAGTTGAAAGAATAAATCAAACTCTTGTGGAAGCTGCTCGCACAATGCTGATTTATTCTAGTGCACCGTTATTCTTATGGGTTGATGCTGTTGCCACTGCCTGTTTCACTCAGAACCGATCCCTAGTTCATCCAAGATTCAATAAAACCCCGTATGAACTAGCAAACAACAGACAACCGGATATTTCTTATCTTCATGTATTTGGCGCTCTATGCTATCCAACAAATGACAGGGAAGATCTGGGGATGTTGAAAGCTAAGGGTGATATTGGAATCTTCATTGGTTATTCGGAAAACTCGAGGGCATTCAGGGTGTATAACAGGAGAACAAAAAAGATCATGGAGACGATGAATGTGAAGTTTGATAAAATTTCACAAATGGCTTCTGAGAGACTCGCTCTAGAACCCGCGCTTAACCTGATGACTTATGGACATATCAGTTCAGGACTCGCACCTCAAGGAGCTCAATCAATTCATAACGAACAACCCACAAATCAGGAACTGGATAATTTCTTCGAGTTTATGTATGATGAATACTATGGTGGCGCTTCGACAAATGCATCTAAACAACGTTCCGCTGCACCCGCTCAAAATCAACAACCACCACCACCTCCACCAAATCAAGATGCATCCACAACATTCGAAGCTGACGCACCATCTCCCTCCACATCATCAACATCTACTCCACTCACTCCGGTAATTGAGATTGTTCTACCAAGAATTGATGAGCAAGAACAAAATAATGCTGTGTTAGATGAAGAACCATTTGAAAACCCGTTTGCAACGGATTCTGCTGAATCATCTTCAAGGTTACATGAACCTTCTAACACACATTCTTCAACACCAAGGTACCCTTCAACATTACAGTGGACAAAAGACCATCTGATAGAATAGGTTATTGGTGAACCCTCAAGGCCAATTCAGACGAGAAAACAACTAAACACCGATTGTGACATGTGCATCTATGTCTACTCAGTCAGTCTAATAGAACCAAAGAACTTTCGGGAAGCAATGGCAGATAATGCCTGGATTGAAGCAATGCAGGAAGAACATCTTCAATATCAGTTACATGACACCTGGGTTTTAGTTCCAAGACCAACTGACAAACTCGTCATTGATCTTAAGTGATTATGGAAAAACAAAAAGGATGAAGAAATGACTGTCATTCGCAACAAAGCTCGTCTAGTGGCAAAGGGATTCAGACATAAAGAGGGGATAGATTTTGAAGAGTCATTCGTACCAGTCGCAAGGCTTGAAGCAGTCAGGATTTTCTTAGCATATGCAGCTCACAAGAACATCACGATTTATCAGATGGACATCAAGACAGCTTTCTTGAATGGAACTCTGAAAGAAGAAGTGTACGTGAGTCAGCCAGACGGATTCGTTGACAAAGATCATCCCGAATACGTCTACAAACTAAAGAAAGCAATCTATGGTTTGAAACAAGCCCCACGGGCATGGTATGACGAGTTATCATCTTTCCTACATCATAATATGTAACAACTCGTAATTTTCCAGATTTATTTCTACACAAGATTATCTCTGTTTTTCATTTACGAACCTTTTCGGACTCTTTTGACTCTAAAACGTGAAATCTATCTCGCGAAACGTGAAATTTGTACACAACACGTACTGGCACAACCGAAAAATTGTTTCGATTATTTTATTATTCGTGAGAAACGAGGCGTATGAATAGCTGTTTTTATTGGAAAAATTATTCTGAGCACAGTGGTGATATTCCCGTGTCTTGAATTGATCGTTTGCTATCTTAATCGAGCCCCGAGCCTCATTTCAAGAAAGATAGCAAAAATGACAACTATGGTCCCTGCAGTAAATTTTATTCCTTCAACCCTAAACTTTGTTAATTACAGCATTGGTCCCTAGGGTAATTCTAATCTAACCCTAACCCTAACCCTAACACTATATATACCTTGTTATAATAATTTTAGGGTTATAAACCCATCTCTCCTTCTTCCAGCCGCTACCCCACCTCCTTTCTTATTTTCCGGTCACCATTTCCGGCCACCTGAGCCACACCGCCGGCCACACAACCTCACCGTCGCCTCCACCTTAATCCTCTCACCCTCCTCGTCATTTCTATATGGCTCACGCGCCTCCAACCCACCCTCACCTATTTCCTCCACTCTCGGTAACTTATGATTTTTCCGACGACACCATTTTTGCAGTCGTACGAGTATAGATCGAGTGGGTTATCTACTGTGGTTCGAGAAGGTCACCACGCGCCACCATCTCTGCCGCCATTTTCCTCTCATCTCGTCTCTCGTTGATTCGAGTGGTATGGTAAACCACTCCTCGTTGTTGTTTATTTCATTTTGATTTAAAACGGTTGCGTATATTTTTCGTGGATTAAATGGAACTAAAAACCGAATAACACCTGTTATTAGTTTTGTCATTAAAAACCGGATACAAACACGTTTTGGAAACTGAATTCGTGTGTTGAGAGTTAATATAAAATGGTGTTGTTTTGATTTCGTGTGGTAAGATTCAAGTAAAACGGTGATTGTTCGACTGTGTTCGAGTCTCGGTCGAGATTAGTTGTTTTTGGGTGGTCTTGGTCGTGTGTAGTTTGAGCCGAGAAACATTGAGTCCATTTTGGTTGGGTTTGGTACAACACGAGGCTCACAGCCGAGACCCCCATGGTCTCGGCATGGTAAGTTTAATTTGTTGTTGTTGAGGTGTCGTTGATTTTTGATGTTGTCATGGTTATAAGTGTTGCTTTGCTTCTATTTGGTACTCGGAATGCTAGAAACCCGCAAGGGTTGTTGTCCTCGTTGGATTGAGTCTCGGTTTAACAGCCATGAGAGGGCGTGTAATGGTGTCGGGTTTTGGTCATGGTTACGGGTCCGTTTGACCCAGCATGTGCTTATTTTGCTCTCGGGTCGGGTCGACCCGGTGTGTACCTTATTTGTCAAAATATGGTTTGAGTGGTATCATTAGGTTTAATTAGAGGTGCTGTAACACCCCAACCCGACAAGGGTAAAGATATCACAATAATGGTTTCATATCAGATCAAAACAAAGCATACATTCAAAAGTAATACAATGGTTCTCAAAGGTTACAAAAGAAATCTTGCAATACAAAGGGTTACAAGGGAAATAAAAGCTGCCTATCAAATCCATAAGTACATCTCTTCTAATGGCTTCTACTCAAAGTCTTCTAGGTCCAAAGTCTCTTCACTCTTACCCAGCTCCCAACTAAAACCTGCCGCGGGAAAAGAAACGCGGCTGAGCTACTAGAGCTCAGTGAACAGATATAACGTAACAAGCAGTAGTATAATGTATAATTTACATGAGTAAAAGAGTGTGGAAGCATGAATACATGGTATCAAGATGAAAGGTAAGAGTACATGGTATCATAAGGAAAGGTAAAAGGGTACATGGTAAAGGAAGTCAGAAATCCACTACGAGCCCATAACATAACATGAATCATAATCATAATCATAATCGTAAACATGCAGAGGGGAGACCTCTTAGTATCCTGTGAATATGAGGGGTGTCCTCAATCATGGGTATCCTGTAAATATGAGGGGTGTCCTCAATCATGGGTTGGAGTAGCTAGCTCCCGGAGTGTGAAAGACGTGTATCGCACACACCATCAGTCACCATGAATAATATAACATAACATGAACATGAACAAATCTAGGATGCATCCATACGCCCCCGGTGGCCATAATCTGCCTCTACATAAACATGAATCATAAACATACACGTGCAGGGACGGGACAGGTCATCACTCTCCTGCCCTAGAGTCATGCCATCGGTGCATCGACTGACATGGACATGAAACCCTCATGCCTAGTGAGTGGCTCGTAGTATCAAACTGAGGGTAAAGGTCAAGTATCATGAATCATGTTTTAGTTTACTTGCATAGGTCAATATCATGTTTCAAAAGTTCATAATCATAGGTTCATAATCATGGTTCATAAGCAAGGTTCATAAGCAAGGCTCATAAGCAAAGGTTGATAGGCAAAGGTTCATAAGCAAAGGTTCATAAATGAAAGGTTCATAATCACAAGTCCATATCAAAGGGTTATAGCAAAAGTACTTTTCAGAGGTTTCTATCAAAGTTCATTTAAAACAATCTTTTAATAATGGTTTTCATAAAAATGATCCTTCAAATTAGTTTTTCATGAAATGATCTTTCAAAACAGTTTCTCATAAAGAGTCTTTAAAATAGTTTTCATAAAAGTTAATAAAATCCCAAATATAAGGAATATCGTATCATGCTCGTAAACATCATTTTAAAATAGCTTTTTCTCAAAACATTTCCATGTCATAATTAAAAGGGTTTTCACAGCCTAGGTTCATATCAGAGATCATAACGAAAGGAAACATAGCAAAGGTTCAGAGCAAAGGCCAAACGGATCAGAATATGAAAGAGATCATGAGAAACCTTACAAGGAAGGTCAGAATATCTGTACCTTATTCAAAGCAAGCAAACAGGAAAAGAAAAGTCACGAGATGATCACTCCCGCTTCACGGAACCTATACGAATTAAATACCAAGTATTACTTTAAGTATATATGAATTCGGTTATTCATTTTTAGTATGCTTTCCATTTTTAGTAACTTTCTATCTTTAGTAATTTCCCGTTTTAGTAAGTTAGCAAAATTAGTCATTTATTGTTAATGTTGTCATCTGGTCAAGTTTAATTAGTTAATATACATGAGTTAGGGTTTATTATGAACATGTGAGTAGGTATGGGGTTTTAATGTGTCTAACTTGTAAAGTGTCGGGTGGAATATGAAAATAAAAGGAAATGTAGTCTACTATACTTTCTTGTACTGTGTCTACCATTTTAACTGCCAAAAGACAACTATACATAATGTCCTATGAATTGATGGTTCGAAGGTAGGACCAAGGAGAAAGAAGAAAAACATGGCCATGCCCTACTGTCAACTTACATTACCCATGTGACATTCTTATGATTTAAATAGATGGAAGACCAAAGAAACTACCATGCATGCTCTCATCTCCTCGTATGGCATAATATGAAAACGAAAAATGCACACTCGACAGCCCTACACAATTGTTTTACTCACACACGACAACAACCACAAGACCCACTTCTCACGTAAAACTCGACTCACATTACAGCCACACGACACCCTTTTGTTTTGTTTTAATACCGAGCACAAACCACACACGACCATGCCTTGTTCTCTTCTTTTGCTCGTTAGGATATGATAAAAAAAATATGTTCGAGTCGTATAATAGTGGGTCAAAACAAATCCAATATCACAGTTTCTTATGGGTCGATATGTAGAGTTTATTAAAAGTATTATTTCATGTGATATCATGAGAGTTTATAGATCGAGTACACGATGATTCTCAACAGGTTGTGACATTTTAATGGTTGTTGTTCAACACATGGAAAGACATAAGGTGGTATGCTAATCCTTCTTAGTTCGACACAAAACCAAGGCACCCCCACGACAGTGCCTAGATCGACCCAACCAACATGTATGTTACTCTTTTATTTTGTTCGAAAAGAATTAGATCACATGTGCATGACGGGGATCGAACACAACACATCCAAAACAAAAAATAAGAGGGTCGAAACAAGGTATGGGTCGATGTATAAGTAGCCCTTTTATAGTTGTTATTTTGGTGAAGATTAGTTATAATTTCATGTTGGTTTAAATAGTCGTATAACATGCATGTTTTACACCTATTCAAGTTAGTTAAATAGGGAACGTTTTACACAGGTTCAAAAGAAAAGAAATCAAACAAAGTTAAAATGATACGAGTACCCTTGATGCGTGACAAAAGAGGAAGAACAACAAGATCGACACCACCAGGAAACTGCCAGTCGATCCTTAACCCAAAATTCCCTTCGACAACTTCCAAGAACCCACGAGCAAAACACCACCTCGAACCAAGAACAACACGCGTCTGAACCACAACGTAGAGACCACAAGGAACCTCTTTTCTTTCTGCTGTGATGGATCGAACAGAAAGAAAAATAGCAGCAACCGAGCCTTTGATTTCTTGTAGGGTTTTAAGGTTGTAAAATGAGGCAAAAATAACTAATGTTCGGTATATATGGAGGATGGGAAGCCGTGTATTCTTGTGTGAAGTATGGAGAGAATGTGTTTATCTTGTGGTTTGTCTTATGGTTTGAATGGGAGAATGAAACGTATAAATAAAATAGGTAAGTGGAGCGTACCTCTTTCTAAATGAGATAATAATTTTTTTCATTTAATGAGTTTGATTAGCATTCGGTTATATATGGGATGATTGGACCGAATATTGTGGCTTTTATTGAGTAAAAAGAAGACAAATATTTTGGGTAGATAAGGTTAATGGAAGTGTGATCATTTAGTGATATTAGGAAAGTTTAATTTGCAAAGAATTTTCATATTATTAATGTGTACTTAGGTTAGGTTATATTAGTTGTCATAACATTTATAACATTTCGTTTCTAGGTGTAGAAATAGTTGTTATAAACTTTGGTAAAATTTTAATTTAGACGTAAAATTAGGAATCCGAATTTCAGGGTTTTACAACTCTTCCCTTCTAACAGAAAAATTTCGTCCTCGAAATTTGAAGTCGCAAGGTGAATCGAAGTCGTAGCAAGTCGCAACAGATCATTGTAATATTCTCATGCCCGAGGAGGTTCTTCCAAAAGATCTTCAGACCAAAAGTTTCTCATGACTCATATTAAAACGAGGTGGGTTCAATTTCTCAAAGGAGACAAACTAAATTGATTCTGATCAAGAGGTCCATGCAACATAAAGTGGATGATAGGTGAATCTTCAGGAAATTATATGAAATACGAACAAGAGTTCAAATTAAATTGATTGTGTCTACAGAAAGAGCTTTACAAGAATTTAAGATTTATAACTGAGGCCAACAGAATGCAAACGAGAGTCCAACCTCATCCAGATATCTGATGAACGCAAACAGAGTATAGAATGAACCAAACACGGATAATCCTACGGAGATTCAGATTCTAAACTTCTTAGGTACTCCCCAAGATATCCTATGGCCACAATGAGTGCACGTTATATGGTGTAAGTATTATCACGTTGATCAGGCGTCATAATACTAGCACCACATAAATATGCCTTCATGATGATCATACTTTATCTCAAGTCGTAATCAAAGCCACCTATCTTAATCCACCTAGTACTTCTACAGTCTCAGAGGTCATCAAAATCAAACCCATAGCTAAGAGGAGAACGAACTACTCGAAAGAGTTAACGGAAGTCCCAGAATGTCTATCAAAATTTGGTACATCGCTAAAAGCATCAAATCATCCATCATTCGTCAAATTTCTCATAACAAAACCATCGTCCAGCATACGCAGAATGAACACCGAGCGGAATTACTAACAGGAAACATAACTCATTCAAGGGGTCCTATCATCAGTTAACGGAGATTTAGTAGGTCAAGAGGAAATGAATTACGTCATCCATAGCTTCATTCTTCACAAAACCAACTTTCCCGAACACAAACGTTCGCTTCAGAATTATCGTCCATTCAAATACATGATCTTAAACTTCTTCCAAGTCCATGCAGTCTATCGTATGATCATAGAGTGGAAAAGAAATATCAACTCGAGTCTGGTCCCTCAAGCCTTGGCACTTCTCCTTGGAACTGTGGTGTAGTAACGTGAATCTCCGGTATGGTCACTGTGCATTCTTCCGTTCGCTAGTCTGCTTCTGCTCTCAATTCCTCTTAGTACAACTAAGACGAATAGAGAAGCAAGACTGCGTGTCTTCGAGAGGTCTTCAGCACAGTTCAGAATTCGTCATCTCAAACTGCCGTCATCGCCGGATGCATGGTAGTGTTGTCTGCTACAATCTCTAGGTGCCAATCAAGTCTGTTTCCTCCGGAATAAGGGTCCTTTTACAAGATGATTTACATGCTCCTCTTTGTGCATACAACTGAAATACTTTTCGGAGGTTACTCTCAGTTTGTCATCTCCCTTCTTAGAAGTTATTGTGGTTGTTTCTTCAGTCCTTCAACATTAAATGAGGTCGTCTGATACGGAATTTACAAGGATAGAACAATTCAATCATTGACACGCGGAAATGAAAAATGATTACGGGTGGTGATATGGTTAGGTTTACGATAGTCGATACGCTGACACAAGATTTTCTCTTTTTTCTTCATAAACTAATAGGGGTATTCAAAGGGAACACTGAGGTGAACAAAATCATATTCCATCATCTTCTCTAATTTCTCAACTTCTATGGCGTCATGGTTCGTCAACTGAGATTGGTTCAAATTTCATTTTACTTCTCAACTAGGAGGGAAACCTCAGAGTTCCATCGGAGAACACCAGAAAATTTGCACAACAAAACTTCCAATGCCAACGTTTTCTAAGAGTGGATACAAATAAGTGTCAGGGGACAATCATCAATCAAATGAGACCGAGGTAAGAGTTTCCATAGCGGCGTTAAGCTTAACAGATTCGAGCGGTTAAAGGTTATCATAATAAAAGTGGGATGAAACATATTACTAAAGGTCACAAATCAGATATGGTAGTCCCTGGCAGCGTATGAGGGCCAGCCAATCCATAACTTAAAGACATCAGAATCGAATATGTCAAAAATAAACGGATTTGTAGGATGGGTACGGTCGCCAAGCCAGACGGATAGTTCATATATCAAGGTCAAGTACATGGTTCGTCAAAGTGTGGAAATAGACGAGCGAACAATTCAAGATGTCGGAGTCTTGATTTGCTTTTTAGCATAGTGGCAGGTAGGTTGTGAGTCATCGGAAATACAAACATCGTATAACTGTCAAGAGCGAGGCATATCGAATATCAGTTATCAGTATCATCATACTCAGTTAACCATTTCACATTGAGACAAAATTATCGTCATATCCATGGCTAATAATCGCCAGAGTTCTTATAGGAGTAGTAATGGACTTTGCAAGGACAGAGTACTATCAGGTGATACATTTTCATCCAGCACGGGTAATGAATTTATAAAATGTGTCAAACACATTAGGGTTAAATGACCTTCGAGACGGTCAGAGGAGTATCAACCTGCTTATCAAACAGGTCGGAAGTGAAGAACAAAATTAGGTGGTAATAGTAAAAGTTTAACAATTGGAAATCATGGTAGAGAGTTCAAATGGTTTCAAACACCGAAGGTGGAACATAGGAGGGTAGTCGTCAATGATCAATCAACCTATCCTTTATCAGAATAAAAATCAAAGTTAACTATTCAATGAAAACAGATCGACAACGCGAGTCTTATCGTTCAGAAGTGGGGTGAAAAACACTCTTATACTCGTGGTCAAAACACCACCAGACTTCTCATGGGAACAGAGATGTTTAAGACGAATTCAGATAGGGTCAGAAGATTTATAGATTATCAAAAACAAATAACAGGATGTATCAAGTAGATTATCGTCATGGAGATTCTCAAAATACCCGTAGAGACATCAAAATGATTAACAAAAGAATCAGAGGTCGGAGTCGGAATCTTAGGGGGTGCAAAGCGTGAGCTTTCAATCTCCAAAAGTGATCTCAACAAACAGGGCATAAATCAGAGTGATGCGGAAGCAATGATGCTTAAACAAAAGCCTTAAAGCCTACCCATTCCTCACTGGTCAAAACTTAAGTTCCTATAGGGAAATCCTAAAGCAATTCTTAAAGGTTATCTTATGAGCGCATACAGTGGAAACTTAGTGGTCTAACTTACACAGGTCAAAGGTAAATGTATTACGAGTCGCAACCTGGCTCTGATACCATAAATTGTAACACCCCAACCCGACAAGGGTAAAGATATCACAATAATGGTTTCATATCAGATCAAAACAAAGCATACATTCAAAAGTAATACAATGGTTCTCAAAGGTTACAAAAGAAATCTTGCAATACAAAGGGTTACAAGGGAAATAAAAGCTGCCTATCAAATCCATAAGTACATCTCTTCTAATGGCTTCTACTCAAAGTCTTCTAGGTCCAAAGTCTCTTCACTCTTACCCAGCTCCCAACTAAAACCTGCCGCGGGAAAAGAAACGCGGCTGAGCTACTAGAGCTCAGTGAACAGATATAACGTAACAAGCAGTAGTATAATATATAATTTACATGAGTAAAAGAGTGTGGAAGCATGAATACATGGTATCAAGATGAAAGGTAAGAGTACATGGTATCATAAGGAAAGGTAAAAGGGTACATGGTAAAGGAAGTCAGAAATCCACTACGAGCCCATAACATAACATGAATCATAATCATAATCATAATCGTAAACATGCAGAGGGGAGACCTCTTAGTATCCTGTGAATATGAGGGGTGTCCTCAATCATGGGTATCCTGTAAATATGAGGGGTGTCCTCAATCATGGGTTGGAGTAGCTAGCTCCCGGAGTGTGAAAGACGTGTATCGCACACACCATCAGTCACCATGAATAATATAACATAACATGAACATGAACAAATCTAGGATGCATCCATACGCCCCCGGTGGCCATAATCTGCCTCTACATAAACATGAATCATAAACATACACGTGCAGGGACGGGACAGGTCATCACTCTCCTGCCCTAGAGTCATGCCATCGGTGCATCGAATGACATGGACATGAAACCCTCATGCCTAGTGAGTGGCTCGTAGTATCAAACTGAGGGTAAAGGTCAAGTATCATGAATCATGTTTTAGTTTACTTGCATAGGTCAATATCATGTTTCAAAAGTTCATAATCATAGGTTCATACTCATGGTTCATAAGCAAGGTTCATAAGCAAGGCTCATAAGCAAAGGTTGATAGGCAAAGGTTCATAAGCAAAGGTTCATAAATGAAAGGTTCATAATCACAAGTCCATATCAAAGGGTTATAGCAAAAGTACTTTTCAGAGGTTTCTATCAAAGTTCATTTAAAACAATCATTTAATAATGGTTTTCATAAAAATGATCCTTCAAATTAGTTTTTCATGAAATGATCTTTCAAAACAGTTTCTCATAAAGAGTCTTTAAAATAGTTTTCATAAAAGTTAATAAAATCCCAAATATAAGGAATATCGTATCATGCTCGTAAACATCATTTCAAAATAGCTTTTTCTCAAAACATTTCCATGTCATAATTAAAAGGGTTTTCATAGCCTAGGTTCATATCAGAGATCATAACGAAAGGAAACATAGCAAAGGTTCAGAGCAAAGGCCAAACGGATCAGAATATGAAAGAGATCATGAGAAACCTTACAAGGAAGGTCAGAATATCTGTACCTTATTCAAAGCAAGCAAACAAGAAAAGAAACGTCACAAGAAGATCACTCCCGCTTCACGGAACCTATACGAATTAAATACCATATATTACTTTAAGTATATATGAATTCGGTTATTCATTTTTAGTATGCTTTCCATTTTTAGTAACTTTCTATCTTTAGTAATTTCCCGTTTTAGTAAGTTAGCAAAATTAGTCATTTATTGTTAATGTTGTCATCTGGTCAAGTTTAATTAGTTAATATACATGAGTTAGGGTTTATTATGAACATGTGAGTAGGTATGGGGTTTTAATGTGTCTAACTTGTAAAGTGTCGGGTGGAATATGAAAATAAAAGGAAATGTAGTCTACTATACTTTCTTGTACTGTGTCTACCATTTTAACTGCCAAAAGACAACTATACATAATGTCCTATGAATTGATGGTTCGAAGGTAGGACCAAGGAGAAAGAAGAAAAACATGGCCATGCCCTACTGTCAACTTGCATTACCCATGTGACATTCTTATGATTTAAATAGATGGAAGACCAAAGAAACTACCATGCATGCTCTCATCTCCTCGTATGGCATAATATGAAAACGAAAAATGCACACTCGACAGCCCTACACAATTGTTTTACTCACACACGACAACAACCACAAGACCCACTTCTCACGTAAAACTCGACTCACATTACAGCCACACGACACCCTTTTGTTTCGTTTTAATACCGAGCACAAACCACACACGACCATGCCTTGTTCTTTTCTTTTGCTCGTTAGGATATGATAAAAAAAATATGTTCGAGTCGTATAATAGTGGGTCAAAACAAATCCAATATCACAGTTTCTTATGGGTCGATATGTAGAGTTTATTAAAAGTATTATTTCATGTGATATCATGAGAGTTTATAGATCGAGTACACGATGATTCTCAACAGGTTGTGACATTTTAATGGTTGTTGTTCAACACATGGAAAGACATAAGGTGGTATGCTAATCCTTCTTATTTCGACACAAAACCAAGGCACCCCCACGACAGTGCCTAGATCGACCCAACCAACATGTATGTTACTCTTTTATTTTGTTCGAAAAGAATTAGATCACATGTGCATGACGGGGATCGAACACAACACATCCAAAACAGAAAATAAGAGGGTCGAAACAAGGTATGGGTCGATGTATAAGTAGCCCTTTTATAGTTGTTATTTTGGTGAAGATTAGTTATAATTTCATGTTGGTTTAAATAGTCGTATAACATGCATGTTTTACACCTATTCAAGTTAGTTAAATAGGGAACGTTTTACACAGGTTCAAAAGAAAAGAAATCAAACAAAGTTAAAATGATACGAGTACCCTTGATGCGTGACAAAAGAGGAAGAACAACAAGATCGACACCACCAGGAAACTGCCAGTCGATCCTTAACTCAAAATTCCCTTCGACAACTTCCAAGAACCCACGAGCAAAACACCACCTCGAACCAAGAACAACACGCGTCTGAACCACAACGTAGAGACCACAAGGAACCTCTTTTCTTTCTGCTGTGATGGATCGAACAGAAAGAAAAATAGCAGCAACCGAGCCTTTGATTTCTTGTAGGGTTTTAAGGTTGTAAAGTGAGGCAAAAATAACTAATGTTCGGTATATATGGAGGATGGGAAGCCGTGTATTCTTGTGTGAAGTATGGAGAGAATGTGTTTATCTTGTGGTTTGTCTTATGGTTTGAATGGGAGAATAAAACGTATAAATAAAATAGGTAAGTGGAGCGTACCTCTTTCTAAATGAGATAATAATTTTTTCCATTTAATGAGTTTGATTTGCATTCGGTTATATATGGGATGATTGGACCGAATATTGTGGCTTTTATTGAGTAAAAAGAAGACAAATATTTTGGGTAGATAAGGTTAATGGAAGTGTGATCATTTAGTGATATTAGGAAAGTTTAATTTGCAAAGAATTTTCATATTATTAATGTGTACTTAGGTTAGGTTATATTAGTTGTCATAACATTTATAACATTTCGTTTCTAGGTGTAGAAATAGTTGTTATAAACTTTGGTAAAATTTTAATTTAGACGTAAAATTAGGAATCCGAATTTCAGGGTTTTACAGGTGCGTTTGAATTGCTTTAATTTGGGCCGAAGCCCATAAAAATTATTGATAGTATGTTCGGTTATAAATATGGTGTCAAAATAAATATGGCTATCAAGATAATGAATTTGACATTGTGACGATTAGTACGTTTCGGAGTGTATTGGAAAATGTTAATTTGATTTGGACTTGAATGCGGATTTGATTATTATAATTGGACTTTGGAAAATCATGGATTGTTATGGGATTTGGTAATATTAGATATCGGACTTATTGAACATTTTGGGAATTGTGACGACATAATATATTAAACTCGAATAAAATTTAATATATTAAGACTCGGACCAGACACAAAATCTTCAATAAAACCAAAACTAATATTTACGAGAATGATAGCGAGACATAAACTTGATAAATATTGTAATTTCAGTTTTGGTTAATCCAAGTCTCGACGACTTGAGAAAAACTAATTTTATTAGTTAAATTTATTTTTCTTATAAAACGTTTATGTTTTATACGAATTATCTGGGGATAACGGGGTAAATGTCGAAACGTACAAGCTGAGTTATTTGATTTGAGGTGTTTGTTTGTCTTTAGCTTCTAGGTTTGTCTTCTTTGGTTTGAGTTCTCGTCAGTATTCTCTCGACTAGGTCGATGTCTATTTCTCTTTGGCGTGAGTTGTATGTCGAGTCTATGTTTTCTTACCACACCACACGAAACGTTGAAACCAAGCTTTTGATAAGTTTTGAAAACTGAGTAATCCACGAAAACTATGACACATTGTCTTTATAGACTTTATTATCTTGCGCGACGTATTTTGAGATAATCGTATACGTATTAGGTTGTGCCGATCCTAGACCGTTGTGTACCGCCGTGCTTGTACCTCCGTGTACCCTCGCGCCGTATGTTTTGAGACCGTTGTAATATGCTCTAGATGCCAGTCGTGTCAGTTGTGATCTTGCATTGCTGTAGCTAAGGTGAGTTCATGGCCCCTACTTTTACTGGTTTTCTAACTATTTTCGGGGAAGAATACATGCTCGTTTTTAACTAAACTCATGACTGTTTACTTGGAATACGTGAACTGGTTACTCTATTTGACTATTTGGCTGATATATTTGATCTGGTTATTTGATGGCGTTACGTGATTTATCTGGTTATTTGATGGCACTACGTGATTTATCTGGTATTCATACGTGAAAACATTTAAACTATTTTGAATGGACCTAACCGTCATTTTGGATTTGCTATAACTTGTTGACTGGCTAAGGGTTAGACTTGCGGTAGATGTTGACTTAGTCTAGGGTAGCAATCCCTTGCTATAACCATGATGCCTAGCTAAGAATAGATATCTGCTTACGGCCTAGACCAGGGTAGCAATCTCTTGCTATAGCCATGTTGCCTGGCTAGAGTCGCTTAGGGCCCTACTTGAGATTTCGTTTTGATATTGGAATGATTGGTTTTGGAAGTATTATTGGAACTCGTGGTTTTCATCGATCTTAGTCCAGTGTAGCAAATCCCTTATCTTGGTCCACTATTATACTTTTCTTAACCCGTGATTTAGGCAGTGTTAGCCTACGTTAGACTTGACTTGCTTGCGAACGATGATTTGAACTTGAAAACCTTTTGGTTCAACCATGCTTTTTAACCTAAAACCTATGAACTCACCAGCGTAAGCTGACCCTTTTAGCATGTATTTTCAGGTTTTAGATGATAACTTATATCTGGAGGCGCTTGGCAAGGGGCATGGTCATAGACGACTCTGATATATTTATTTGGGACCGCTTTGTTTATTTATGGGCCTTACTTCCGCACTATTTCCAAATAATGTAAATTTAACATTTTTGTTAATAACTTTTATTCTAAACGGTTAAGGTAAAACCGTTCTTTGTACCTTGTGTTGTGATACCAATTGAGTAGCGCCCCAGTGACATGTATGCTTCCGCTGGACCCGATTTTCGGGGTGTCACAGATTGGTATCAGAGCCTAGGTTATAGAGAACTGGGTTTGTTTTCAAAAACCTGGACTATTACCGCTTTCATGAAAACTAAACCCTATGACCGACACGTGCCTGCCTGCCAAGCTGATGCCTCGCGTATGATTTTGTTTGAGGACATGATTGATGAGACGAGATAATTGATGATATTAGATGAGATGTTCATGGTATATTTGACGAGTTATTTGATGAGATGCTTGGTTATATATTTGTTTGAGACGTGTGCCTGACTCTTGGATATTTTATATCCACTCGTTTTAACTATTCACTATAAGCATTTCCATATGCTTATGCACGCACCGTACCTGTCACAGAGTTACGCTACTTCCTTGCGTAATCTCACTATTGAATGTCGAGTTTGTATACTCGTCGTGATTTTTGGGAATGATTTTAGATGTGATGGACATACTACTAGTGTAACTAGGCTTAGTATTCCAAAATTCATTGAACCTCGGGTGAATATAGACTGATCACCTATATTCAACCAGGGACAGTGGGACATAGCCTGATCACCTATGTCCGACTTAGAGGTGAATTTTGCAATACTCAGAGTAGTTATAATGGAATTATGTCCGGGTTGGTCATTGATTTTTGGGATGGTACCGTTTCGCGTGTGTACACAGACATTGGAATTTTACTTCCACACACACTATACACTGGCATCACAACACCGCGTGAACCGTAATTCCCTTGGCATCGCTACACCTCTCCATTATATGGAATTTCTATTTGCCACCGTCTGGCCGTATTTTGCATCGGGTCGAGTTAGATCCGATTGGCACCGTTTGAATCCGAGTTACTTATTTATAACTCCTTGAGAGCGTTATAGGCCATCCGAGCTTACTAGAATGTATAGATTCGATTTTGGCCACGTTTGGATTTGATTCTGGCTACTTTTAGATTCGATTTTTTACTACGTTTAGATTTGATTCTTGCTATGTTTGGATTCGATATTGACCATGTTTGGATTGGTTTCGATTCTAATTTTAATTCGGATTGTTTGATTTTGTAACTTTGGACGTCATCTTGGATTTGGATTTGTTATCCGACCTCGTTTTGTTGTGGCCTTGCTACAGTCGCCTCTACTCTAAGCCTTGTGCTCAATCGATGATGTTCGTCCTTTTGATCAAAATTGTCTAATCGAAACTGTTCAATCAATGTTGTACCTTCCGTTTTGAGTACCTGGTACACTACTGATTCAACCAACTGATTGCTTGTGGCAATCAACATCTTCCCTCAGATTTGCACTCTGAACTGGCTAAACTCTCTATTTGGCAGAGATTCCACGCCCAACAGAAATCTTGAGACTCTAAGGAGTAACTGAAACCGCGATTCCTTGGGACAACCACCTGACTATTCACTCGTCCCTCGGAAGTACCAGTGATCCTTGCTACCTTCTTATCGGTTGATAAATTATATCATAAACGAAACCTTGGAAGTAAATCCCGCCCCGCTACCAGAGTAATTGTTGATAATCCTACCTAATCTATTCACCTTCTCTAATCAATAAAACTACAGTATTGGCAAACTCGCTCGTCAATACTCACGGGAAACCATTACACGGCATAGAGTGCCGATTCTTACCATTCTTTGATTGAGATAGTTGTTTCACATCAAATTCCCGGCAATCACTCCAAAGAGCCATGAGAACAGATTTGGAGATGGATACTGTGTAACATCTCCAGACTGATGGCCGAAGTGGAAAAATCATTCAAGTATTAGAGGACATATTGTGTTCCTGCGTAATTTGGCAATAGTTGGTATCGACACCTCCTGTTGACCAAATTCTCTTATAACAATACCCACGACTCCAGTATTTCAACGGCACCGTTCGAGGCACTTTATGGCCGCAAGTGCCGATCGCCGACTTGATGGGTAGAATTTGGGGATACCCAACTAGGGGTGAGCAAACGGACCGGATGGACCGGACCGACCGACAAAACCAACCGGACCGGACCGGACCGACCACATTCGGTCCGGTCCTCGGTCTATGCATTTTGGCTAATTCGGTCCTCGGTCCGGTCCGGACCACAAACCGATTATTTGGCCTTGTTGGACCGGACCGACCGAGACCGGACCGGACCGGACCGAACCGACCACATTTGGTCCGGTCCTCGGTCCTGTCGGTCCGGTCCGGTCCGGTCCTGGACCGATGCTCACCCTTATACCCAACTTGCTGACCCTGAACTTGTTCACGAGACTACCGAGAAAATCATTCAGATCAGAACCGAGTTGCAAGCTGCTCACGAATCGTCAGAACAGCTATGCTGAAAAATGACGTAAATCTCTTGAATTCCCAGTTAAAGCCTAGATTATGCTTAAGATTCACCATGAGACGGTGTGATACGTTTAGTAAACGTGGGAAGCTTAATCTCGCTGTATTGATCCTTTTGAAATCCTTGCTAGAGTTGAGCCAGTAGCACACAGGCTCGAGCTACCGTCAGGACTCAGTAGTGTTCGCAACGTTTTTATGTGTATCGTGAAGAAATGACTTGCCGATATGGCAACCGTTATTCCTCCGAGGGAGATCCAGATTGATGAATGTTTGAATCTTGTTGGGAAACCTATCGAAATCATGAACCGTGAAGTCGAACGACTTTAGTAAAGTCACATGCTTATCAACAAAGCTCGTCGAAGCTCGCGAAAAGGTCCTAAATTCACGTGAGAACGTGACGATAAATCCTCGTGTGTATGTACTCATCTCTTTTAAACCGTAACGAGTAACTTGAATTGAATCGCGAGGTCACGATTCCGTTAAGGAGGTGAGACTGTAACAACTCGTAATTTTCCAGATTTATTTCTATACGAGATTATCTCTGTTTTTCATTTACGAACCTTTCCGGACTCTTTTGACTTTAAAACGTGAAATCTATCTCGCGAAACGTGAAATTTGTACACAACGCGTACTTGCACAACCGACGAATTGTTTCGATTATTTTATTATTCGTGATAAACGAGGCATATGAATAGCCGTTTTTATTGGAAAAATTATTCTAACACAGTGGTGATATTCCCGTGACTTGAATTGATCGTTTGCTATCTTAATCGAGCCCTGATGAACTCAAATAAGTACATTTTATTATCATCATTTATCCTATTTATTTGACTTGTTTTATTTTATTATATATGAGAATTGATACGTTAATGTTTACTTTTGTAATTCTCAGGTAAAAACAAGTATTATGTGAAACTTGGCGATTTTGGACTAATTATGGAGCAAAACAAGCAAGATGTTAAGAGTCTACTGAAATGTACAAGATCAAGATCATTCTGCTCCAGATACGCCGCAACACACTTCGTACATACGGCGTATCACTATCAAGATTTCACGAGTTACAATCCAAGACAGCAAAGGACATGCGCCGCATAGAGAAATGGAGTTACGCCGCATCTTAAGGCGGTGTACGAATATTCCTGAATATATTAATCTTGGACCCCACGCGAAGTTAAGTCAATGCGCCGCATCTACTTATTCAATGCGCCGCATCTAACCCTCAGACAGAAACTATAAATACCCCAAGGCCAGACGAATTTCGGGACACTTAGACGAGACCGAGAGAAACTCAGAAGAGAAAGACAGAAACCCTAAAGCCGAATTCAGACGTATTAGCAGCACAAGACACACCCTAAACGAAGATACAAGAGCTGTAAGAAGGTCCTGCATGTATTCAATTCATTAAGTAGTTTTATTTTATTGTATTAGTACACTTTAATTCATCGGGATTGATGGGCCGATTCCATGTGACTACGGAATATCATGGGCACCCCTTAAAATTGCTTTCCCATTAATTAAAGTTTATATGTTGATGTCTTTGGTGACTTTTATTAGTGCATTGATAACCTCTGTGTCTAGCTGAGCATTGCTTGGGTTGCCATGCCCCTTCCTCGCCTATCTATTCTAGCGTATACGAAACGTGGGCAT
This sequence comes from Artemisia tridentata subsp. tridentata, assembly GCA_021014915.2. NCBI lineage: Eukaryota > Viridiplantae > Streptophyta > Magnoliopsida > Asterales > Asteraceae > Artemisia > Artemisia tridentata. Next base: position 70,137,696 of record CP139506.1, read on the forward strand.
CACAAATGCTCAATATTCTAGGATAGTGGGATAGACATAAGTGATCATTAAGGGTTTACTCGCCGATAAGATTAGAGCCAACGAGAAAGGGTTAATTATATACACTTCATATAAAACTAGCAATAAAACAAGTGACAAGCTACTTAATTATCAGGACAGGTCTTCTTATTGTCTCAAGTATCTATCTGTGTACGTGTGTGCTAATCGCTGATTCGTGCTCATTAGTTTAGTTTTCTATTTAATCATAACCAAACCGTGCCAGTCTCTCAGGCTGAACCCCCTTGCGTTAGATTAGGATTGTATAGCTAACCTAGGATATTAAAATACTGATTAGAATAACTAGATAATACATTCCACTCTTAGTGATTGACACTCTACTTACCATTATATTCATACTGACCGGGTACACTGCTCGCTAAAGTGTGTGTTTTATTGATAAGTCGGCTAAATATAAATTTAAAACTTGAGTAGGCATTAATACTGCTAAAACCACAACAACATCACGCGCGCACCAAGTTTTTGGCGCCGCTGCCGTGGATATAAAAGAATTAGAGCAATACACACGCACATCAAGTTTTTGGCGCCGTTGCCGGGGAGTGAATTGTTATTATCTGTTAATTTGATTAGTATTTTAATTAGGTTTTTCTTTTCTTTTTAATTTTTAGATTCTAACCACTAACTCTGTTATATATTAGATAAATTGCATTCATTGTATAGTTTGCATATTTTCTGTTTTGTGTGTTTTTATTTTCTTTAATTTTTGTTTCTTTTTGTTTGTTTTTATTTTTTTGATTTTCTTTTCTATATTTTTCTGCATTCTGCTATCGTTGTACTGAGCTGATACAAACGATACGGCGCATCTTTTTTCACAGATACGGCGTATTGCGTTTAATTTTTTTAAAATACAACGCGTTTAATAAATTCGAGTACGACGCATCTTTCCCCAAGATACGGCGTATTCTGTTTTTAATAAGAAATTTTTCTAAACGATAACGCCATACGACGCATCTGTTTTCACAGATACGGCGTATTGTCTATTTAAATTAAAAACAGTTTTCGAATTATTAAACAGATACGACGCATCGATTTCAATCGATACGGCGTATCTTCTGAATCAAAAATCTTGTATTTTGAAACGTAACGAAAATACGGCGCATTAGCTTCTGTTAATACGACGCATTTAATTTTAATAAATATAATCGATTTTTGATAATTTAAAACTGATACGGCGCATTCTAATTCATAAGCGGCGTATCTGCTTTCTGAATAAAAGTCTGATCATATTTTAACGTAATAAGATACGGCGTATCCAACTTTTTGGATACGGCGCATCGTCTACTGATATCAGCAACTTTTATTTTACTTTGATTGTTTCACTCTTCTTTTGCACGAGTAAGTTTTATTTCATGAAGATGGACGATCCGGATATTACAATGGAAGAATACTTGTTGCTGGAAATGGTTAAGTCAAAGAAAGAAAGAAACAAATTGCCATTTCAACACACTTTGTGTATGTCAAATGATGATGAAGAAGATTCATATACCGTGAAACCAATTCCGGAAATTGTTATTGATAGTACTTTTTCTCCGGAGATTGCACAAGATGATGTGTATACGGAACCCTACGTTGAAGAATATTCTGCAATCGTATTACCACCATTAGACAATCCAACGGATGAAGATGAAACGTATTCTAATTTTGATTTCGAACCATTTGACGCCATAGTTTATGATGACATACCTCAACCAGATTTTGACCCAACGAGGGATTTTGAAGAAATCTGGGATTACTTGTTTAAAAATGAAATTCGTGACGATGCTGAAATTGCAAGACCACTAGTTGAAGATGGAGATTCACAAGATGAATTGGAGTCACTTACAACACAAAGTGGTACAAATTTATTTAATATTATTAACCCCGTTACTAATAATCTTGCTAGTTTTCCTAAACAGGTTGCAAAACAAAAGAATGATGAGGTCAAATTTATTACACTACCTATTGAAGCACATGAAGCACCTGTGATCAACCCGTTTTTGGTGGAGCTCGAGGAAGAATTTGGTGATGAGCTCTTAAACATTGCTATGATTGATGAAGATGATGATTTCGACCCTATGAAGGATATAGAGGAACTCGAACTTTTACTTGCTAAAGACCCTTTCTCATCTTCTGCGGAAGTCAAGGGACGCCTTACTACCAAAGAGACTAACCAAGAAGAAAGGAGACTCATTTTTCCTCAACACACTACTCTTTCAGATGGAATGGTCAAGTCATCCAATTTATCAACCAAACCGGGTAAGGATAGGAAAGATGTACATATATTGCCAAGGTATGATCTTTATTTATTTCTTCCATCTTTACTAGAAAATTTACACTCTTTTCGTGTTTATTGCTACTATCACCCGCACTTGATTCCAAGTGGGGGGAACAACACCCTATTACAGAGTAAATAAGGGTGGAGTCAGGCTCGTGACTCGAACAAAAACAAGCGCTTCGTGGGAGGCAACCCATGCTTATCTTTTATTTTATTTTCTGATTTTGTGTCGAGTCTGTCAGACCTGTAGAAGATACGGCGCATCTCAATCCTAAGATGCGACGCATCACCTGCACTGGTCATATCTTATTTAATTTTCTGCATTTTTTTTTTAACTTTAAAACTTTCTGTCAGTATTTTAATGCGGCGCATCCCTGGTTAAGGATGCGACGCATCTTTTATTCTGATTCGTATTTATTCCAGGCTCGATACGGCGTATCTTTTTCCATAAGATACGGCGTATCGACTGACCTGATGATTTTCAGTTTAATTTCTTAAGTTTTATTTTTTTTCTAACTACTAATGTATTATGCAAGTTTGAACCTTCTTAATTCAGGTGTGTTAAAGTCTGAATGGTATTATTGATTCCTGCATTTTTGTGGATACATCATCTTTGAAGATTAAACGTTCTAATCCACAAGAAAGTTGATTTTTGCTCTTATACGAATAATGGAGGATCATACCGAGCAAATCTCAGGGGAGTTTTTCTGTTCTAAATCTTTTATTTTCCAGTTTTTAACCTTTGACACAAACAACGAGGACGTTGTTTAACTTAAGTGGGGGATTGGAGAATTAGAACACTTACTTGTCCTAAACTTTTGCAAAATATGCTTAAAATGCGCTTAATATATCAAATTTTAAATTTTATAGCATGTTTTTGTTTAAAGTCTAAATTACATAGCTGCACACATAACATTATTTCCAAAAATTGTGAACTTATCAAAATTCACAAATCTATGAGTGTGCCGGTGACTTGTAAACTTTAGAACTTGGCTTATATACTATTCGAGACCACCATAATAAGTATTATCTATATAATTGGAATGACTTGTCTAAATTGGTAAATTTCTAGGATTACACCCAAATAGCCTTTATATGTTATGTGATATTAACTAACTACACTGGTTAGTTAACCCCCGTATAAACCCTTTGTTACTCTCACTTTTAGAGTAAGATACCCCTAAAAAAACACTCAGAGCCATTCCTTTCGTTTCTTACACCTTTGTTATAATGTTTCGTAATTACACCCTTACACCTTAGCCTACCCTGTAGATTAAAATCCGTGGTTAATTGTTTTAGGCAAAGTGTGTTTCCTTACATTACCTGTGTTCGCGTGCGTAATTCATTATCTTTGGTTGAGTCAGGAAATTGCACAATGCAATTGGTATGAAAGTAAATATTGTATATCTTTGAGTTTATTTTTCGTGTGTTTACTACTTTCGCTATTACAGTTATTTCTGAAAGTATGAAGAGTATGGAAAAATTATCCGGAAAAATAGTGATAGTAAAGTTGTGAAATTTTACACATATATGTTGATGTCAAAAATATATATATATATATATATAAATATATATATATATATAAAAATCGAAAAAATAGAAAAGAAAAAGAAAAAGGAAAAGTTAGAAGTTCGTTTTAACCAACTTATGTAAAGTTTTGTATTAAGTGGGCGATATCACCACTATTTGTTATATATTATATTTATGGATTGAATGGGAGTTGGCCGTTATGGGAACGCCAACTAAGGTTATTCTTTGATTGAGATCTTGTTGAGTATAATTCGTGTCTACCTAAAGCGTGTGTTTCAAGTGTTAAAGCGTGAGTTATTCAATGATATGAGTCTTATTCATGGGATGGTTGGGAAAGTAATTTACCACACTTAGGATTTTAATTCATCTGTTTTGTTTATTTTTTATTTTACACCAATTTGTATCCCAAATATTATCCATACCCTATATCATTCTTTATCCAAACCTTTGATTTATTGAGATTAGGGATTTGAGCAATCTTAAGTATCGTAGTCGTGGATTCGGCTATGTATTTATGATTTTGTCTCCCTTTTTGATATAATATTATTGGTAAAGATTACTTGGTCCTATCTTTAGCCTATTCGAGTTAAGGATTTGAGCAATTGCAAGTATCGTGGTCGTGGATTCGATCATGTATTTGTGATTTTGTCGCCTTTTCTGGAATGTGAGATCGATAGAGATTAAGAAGAATGATTTACCCTTAACCAACAAACCCTTTTTACCGCTTTAGACTTGTTATTCCTTAGCTTTAGTGGAGGAGATGCGTATACTTGCCAAGCTTATGATAGAATATTCGTCACGACTGGAGAGTTAAACGATTAGATTTGCTTTTATCGAAATATTTTATTTTATTTCTAATTCGTTAAGTGTTTGGTTGTGCAATTATGAAAAAAAACGAATACATGCTTAAATATAAAAATAAATCCTAATATCTTTTAGGATACATTTTCATAAGATTTATTCTAAGGTTTACTTGGGGACAAGTAAAGTTCAAGTGGGGGGATATTTGATGAACTCAAATAAGTAAATTTTATTATCATTATTTATCCTATTTATTTGACTTGTTTTATTTTATTATATATGAGAATTGATACGTTAATGTTTACTTTTGTAATTCTCAGGTAAAAACAAGTATTATGTGAAACTTGGCGATTTTGGACTAATTATGGAGCAAAACAAGCAAGATGTTAAGAGTCTACTGAAATGTACAAGATCAAGATCATTCTGCTCCAGATACGCCGCAACATACTTCTTACATACGGCGCATCACTATCAAGATTTCACAAGTTACAATCCAAGACAGCAAAGGACATGCGCCGCATAGAGAAATGGAGTTACGCCGCATCTTAAGGCGGTGTACGAATATTCCTGAATATATTAATCTTGGACCCCACGCGAAGTTAAGTCAATGCGCCGCATCTACTTATCCTATGCGCCGAATTCAGACGTGTTAGCAGCACAAGACACACCCTAAACGAAGATACAAGAGCTGTAAGAAGGTCCTGCATGTATTCAATTCATTAAGTAGTTTTGTTTTATTGTATTAGTACACTTTAATTCATCAGGATTGATGGGCCGATTCCATGTGACTACGGAAAATCATGGGCACCCCTTAAAATTGCTTTCCCATTAATTAAAGTTTATATGTTGATGTCTTTGGTGACTTTTATTAGTGCATTGATAACCTCTGTGTCTAGCTGAGCATTGCTTGGGTCGCCATGCCCCTTCCTCGCCTATCTATTCTAGCGTATACGAAACGTGGGCATCACAAATGCTCAATATTCTAGGATAGTGGGATAGACATAAGTGATCATTAAGGGTTTACTAGCCGATAAGATTAGAGCCAACGAGAAAGGGTTAATTATATACACTTCATATAAAACTAGCAATAAAACAAGTGAAAAGCTACGTAATTATCAGGACAGGTCTTCTTATTGTCTCAAGTATCTATCTGTGTACGTGTGTGCTAATCGCTGATTCGTGCTCATTAGTTTAGTTTTCTATTTAATCATAACCAAACCGTGCCAGTCTCTCAGGCTGAACCCCCTTGCGTTAGATTAGGATTGTATAGCTAACCTAGGATATTAAAATACTGATTAGAATAACTAGATAATACGTTCCACTCTTAGTGATCGACACTCTACTTACCATTATATTCATACTGACCGGGTACACTGCTCGTTAAAGTGTGTGTTTTATTGATAAGTCGGCTAAATATAAATTTAAAACTTGAGTAGGCATTAATACTGCTAAAACCACAACGACATCACGCGCGCACCAAGTTTTTGGCGCCGCTGCCGTGGATATAAAAGAATTAGAGCAATACACACGCACATCAAGCCCCGAGCCTCATTTCAAGAAAGATAGCAAAAATGACAACTATGGTCCCTGCAGTAAATTTTATTCCTTCAACCCTAAACTTTGTTAATTACAGCATTGGCCCCTAGGGTAATTCTAATCTAACCCTAACCCTAACCCTAACACTATATATACCTTGTCATAATAATTTTAGGGTTATAAACCCATCTCTTCTTCTTCCAGCCGCTACCCCACCTCCTCTCTTATTTTCCGGTCACCATTTCCGGCCACCTGAGCCACACCGCCGGCCACACAACCTCACCGCCGCCACCACCTTAATCCTCTCACCCTCCTCGTCATTTCTATATGGCTCACGCGCCTCCAACCCACCCTCACCTATTTCCTCCACTCTCGGTAACTTATGATTTTTTCGGCGACACCATTTTTGCAGTCGTATGAGTATAGATCGAGTGGGTTATCTACTGTGGTTCGAGAAGGTCACCACGCGCCACCATCTCTGCCGCCATTTTCCTCTCATCTCGTCTCTCGTTGATTCGAGTGGTATGGTAAACCACTCCTCGTTGTTGTTTATTTCATTTTGATTTAAAACGGTTGCGTATATTTTTCATGGATTAAATGGAACTAAAAACCGAATAACACCTGTTATTAGTTTTGTCATTAAAAACCGGATACAAACACGTTTTGGAAACTGAATTCGTGTGTTGAGAGTTAATATAAAATGGTGTTGTTTTGATTTCGTGTGGTAAGATTCAAGTAAAACGGTTATTGTTCGACTGTGTTCGAGTCTCGGTCGAGATTAGTTGTTTTTGGGTGGTCTTGGTCGCGTGTAGTTTGAGCCGAGAAACATTGAGTCCATTTTGGTTGGGTTTGGTACAACACGAGGCTCACAGCCGAGACCCCCATGGTCTCGGCATGCTAAGTTTAATTTGTTGTTGTTGAGGTGTCGTTGATTGTTGATGTTGTCATGGTTATAAGTGTTGCTTTGCTTCTTTTTGGTACTCGGAATACTAGAAACCCGCAAGGGTTGTTGTCCTCGTTGGATTGAGTCTCGGTTTAACAGCAACGAGAGTGCGTGTAATGGTGTCGGGTTTTGGTCATGGTTACGGGTCCGTTTGACCCAGCGTGTGCTTATTTTGCTCTCGGGTCGGGTCGACCCGGTGTGTACCTTATGTGTCAAAATATGGTTTGAGTGGTATCATTAGTTTTAATTAGAGGTGCGTTTGAATTGCTTTAATTCGGGCCGAAGCCCATAAAAATTATTGATAGTATGTTCGGTTATAAAATATGGTGTCAAAATAAATATGGCTATCAAGATAATGAATTTGACATTGTGACGATTAGTACGTTTCGGAGTGTATTGGAAAATGTTAATTTGATTTGGACTTGAATGCGGATTTGATTATTATACTTGGACGTTTGGAAAATCATGGATCGTTATGGGATTTGGTAATATTAGATATCGGACTTATTGAACATTTTGGGAATTGTGACGACATAATATATTAAACTCGAATAGAATTTAATATATTAAGACTCAGACCAGTCACAAAATCTTCAATAAAACCAAAACTAATATTTACGAGAATGATAGCGAGACATAAACTTGATAAATATTGTAACTTCAGTTTTGGTTAATCCAAGTCTCGACGACTTGAGAAAAACTAATTTTATTAGTTAAATTTATTTTTATTATAAAACGTTTATGTTTTATACGAATTATCTGGGGATAACGGGGTAAATGTTGAAATGTACAAGCTGAGTTATTTGATTTGAGGTGTTTGTTTGTCTTTAGCTTCTAGGTTTGTCTTCTTTGGTTTGAGTTCTCGTCAGTATTCTCTCGACTATGTCGATGTCTATTTCTCTTTGGCGTGAGTTGTATGTCGAGTCTATGTTTTCTTACCACACCACACGAAACGTTGAAACCAAGCTTTTGATAAGTTTTGAAAACTGAGTAATCCACGAAAACTACGACACATTGTCTTTTATAGACTTTATTATCTTGCGCGATGTATTTTGAGATAATCGTATACGTATTAGGTTGTGCCGATCCTAGACCGTTGTGTACCGCCGTGCTTGTACCTCCGTGTACCCTCGCGCCGTATGTTTTGAGACCGTTGTGATATGCTCTAGATGCCAATCGTGTCAGTTGTGATCTTGCATTGCGGTGGCTATGGTGAGTTCATGGCCCCTACTTTTACCGGTTTTCTAACTATTTTCGGGGGAGAATACATGCTCGTTTTTTTAACTAAACTCATGACTGTTTACTTGGAATAAGTAAACTGGTTACTCTATTTGACTATTGGCTGATATATTTGATCTGGTTATTTGATGGCGTTACGTGATTTATCTGGTTATTTGATGGCACTACGTGATTTATCTGGTATTCATACGTGAAAACATTTAATCTATTTTGAATGGACCTAACCGTCGTTTTGGATTTGCTATAACTTGTTGACTAGCTAAGGGTTTGACTTGCGGTAGATGTTGACTTAGTCTAGGGTAGCAATCCCTTGCTATAACCATGATGCCTAGCTAAGAATAGATATATGCTTACGGCCTAGACCAGGGTAGCAATCTCTTGCTATAGCCATGTTGCCTGGCTAGAATCGCTTAGGGCCCTACTTGAGATCTCATTTTGATATTGGAATGATTGGTTTTGGAAGTATTATTGGAACTCGTGGTTTTCATCGATCTTAGTCCAGTGTAGCAAATCCCTTATCTTGGTCCACTATTATACTTTTCTTAACCCGTGATTTAGGCAGTGTTAGCCTACGTTAGACTTGACTTGCTTGCGAACGATGATTTGAACTTGAAAACCTTTTGGTTCAACCATGCTTTTTAAACTAAAACCTATGAACTCACCAGCGTAAGCTGACCCTTTTAGCATGTATTTTCAGGTTTAGATGATAGCTTATATCTGGAGGCGCTTGGCAAGGGGCATGGTCATAGACGACTCTGATATATTTATTTGGGACCGCTTTGTTTATTTATGGGCCTTACTTCCGCACTATTTCCAAATAATGTAAATTTAACATTTTTGTTAATAACTTTTATTCTAAACGGTTAAGGTAAAACCGTTCTTTGTACCTTGTGTTGTGATACCAATTGAGTAGCGCCCCAGTGACATGTATGCTTCCGCTGGACCCTATTTTCGGGGTGTTACATAATAATTTCACCAAAGGAACAATTGATCCGACCTTGCTTACCAGAAAATTGAAAAATGACATTTTGACTGTTCAGATTTATGTGGACGACATAATTTTTGGGTCCTCTAATCTGACACATTCAAAACATTTTGCAAATCTCATGAAAAGCAAATTTGAAATGTCCATGATGGGAGAATTAAAATTCTTTCTCGGTTTACAAATTCACCAATTCCCACGTGGTATTTTTCTTAATCGGGCTAAATATACAATTGAGATTTTGAAAAAAAACATGGAATGGAAAATTGTGACTCTGTTGGTACACCAATTGTCACCTCATCAAAAATAGGCGCTGATTTATATGGGAAACCCATGGATCCGAAGAAATATCGGAGCATGATTGGTTCTCTCATGTACTTAACTGCTAGTCGACCTGATATACATTTTGCTGTTTATCTTTTAGCACGGTTTCAGGCAAGGCCTACCGAACTTCACCTCCAAGAGGTTAAACGGATCTTTTGATACCTACGAAGAACCATTAACATGGGACTTTGGTATCCGAAGGATTCGGAGTTTACAATAATAGCATTTTCAGATGCAGACCATGCCGGTTGCCAAGTAACAGCAAAGAGTACATCAGGCGGAGCACAATTTTTGGGAGAAAAGCTAGTAGGGTGGTCATCAAGGAAACAAGACTGCACTGTACTATCAACTACAGAAGCCGAGTATGTTTCTCTATCTGCGTGTTGTGCCCAATTTCTATGGATGAGGACACAACTCACAGATTATGGCTTCTCTTTCGATCGCATACCTTTGTATTATGACTCGAAAAGTGCCATAGCCATCTCGTGCAATCCAGTGCAACACTCGAAGTCCAAGCATATTAGAGTCCGCTACCACTTTATAAAGGAACACGTAGAAGAGGATACTGTTGAATTATTTTTCGTGAAGACTGAATACCAACTCGCCAATCTATTTACTAAAGCCCTCCCAAAAGAGCAGTTTGATAACTTAGTTCGTCAAATTGAAATGCGAAGCCTAACTCTCGAAGAGTTAGAAAGTCTTCTCGAATCTTCTTGAGTTATCTCAAAAAGCTTCGCATGTAAATATTTTTGAAAAACAAAATACAAAATTTGAAAAACCAACAAAAACAAAATATAAAAATAGAAAAGTTTCAAAAATTCAAAAACAATTGAAAAAGAAAAATCCAAAAATAATCTTCTCACGACATGTCTCTTGTATAATCAATATTCTATACGTATCTAGAAATGTCATTCAACAATGATACGGGCATGTACAGATGCTTGAGCGAGAGTTCATTTAAAATTTTTCCAAAACATGTCGTTTTCTCAAATTTCTTCATAATGGCTTTCGTATATATCAGTGCGAAACCCGTTCTTAAACGTGAAATCTTTTATTGTAGCTCGGGTATGCCGGAAAAGATTTCAAATAAAAGCTACATTGATGACTTCTGATTATTTCCGATCAGAACTCGTAATGTTAATGGCAAAAAGCAAATCCTTGAGCACATGATCAAGATTTTTCAAAATCTTTCTCAAAATTATGTGCTCAAGATAACTCCCTCTAGACTCTTTCAACTGCTTTTAAATTCAAATGTTTAAACCTATGCTTTGTTTAAGGGGGAGTATCAAAAAAAAAATGTTCCAATTTTCATGCTAAAGTCCATCTTTATCTCCAAAAATGTTTTGCATTTAATCTCTTGATATCAAAAATATCACTGCGTGCTATTTTTGAGGGGGAGATTAGGTATAAGAGGGAGAAGACGTGATTAAATGTGATCAAAAAGTTTTGTGGTTTGAATCTCAGTCGAGCTCTACAAAAAGACTCAGCATGAACAATCGAATTGACGAAAATTAAATGTCCGTAATCGAAAAGACTAGTCCGGGACGGGTAATAATTTCAAGCTGGTTATCCAGTAATGTAAACGTGTCTCGCAAAGGACTTGTCTGAGTAGAATGTACCAATTCGAGAGATGATCCTTGAATATGACCGGGACGGGTAATAACTTCAAGCTAGTCTAACTAATGATGTAAGCGTGTCTCGCGATGGTCATGTTCATTGAAAATTGATAAATTCAAATGTGCGAACTCTACCCAACATGTGCAATTTATTTCTAAAATGCATGAGCACATGTGAAGGGGGAGCATTTAAAAATGTAAAACTCTCGAAGTGTTAACCAAAATGTGTTTATTCATAAACACTTTGAGAGATTTTCAAAAGGTTTTATGGCAAGTGATCAATAATCTAGGATAATCATGGAGTAATAAGGTGATTATGGTTAGGTTATGTCCAATGATCCGCCAGAGCCAGGGGGATCTACCCAAGGACAATTCTAAATAGATTAGAATTAGAAGTCCTTAGGTAAGATTGAAAAAATGAGTAAAATGAGAAAGGAGAAAGAAGGGGTTGAAGAATTAAAAAGAAAAGTTTAATGATAGGGTGAAAAGAAATAGCTCTCCATGAAAACTTAGGACAGAAACCAGGTCAATACATCTGCTATCGGTATTTACTAAGGTGATACTGATATTGAAGACAAGACGTCATGGACCCAGTGACGCAATGCACCACCCCTCCTATCCACTCAAATATCTCTTAAAAGATATTTGTTTCATTTCTCACGGAGAACACAGCATAATCTATCGACCTCTCATTCCGAGATGCGTTGATATTGAAAAGGTGGCACTTTGCTCTACGCCTCTGATGACTAAAACCAAAATGCACATTATAGAGTCTAGAGCCATGAGATTCATCAAAGATCTCCTAGGAACACTTCCAATTCAATACACTTGTGTTCACCAAAAAGGACATAAGCTATACGAGTCTTTATGAGATCTAAGGATCTTGCCTTATGTCTTGATGGTTACGTGCTTCAAACGGTCTACAGTCTTGAAGTGATACTTCGGTATACTTCAGAGGCTTTCAACGGCCTTGGTAAAGATTAGAGAAAGTTCTCACACTATGCTGTTAACGATCTCGAAATCTGAACCTATAAGCGCTGGACGATTTATTGCTAACTGTTTTATGCAGGTACTGACGAAAGTCCATTTACCATCATCATCTACAACAACGACGCGACTGGACAGAAGAAGTAGATCAAGGCAAGAACGACCAAAAGATGATTCTTTGAAGGTCATAGTGCATGAAGGAACAATGATTAAAGACTATTCTACATCGACACACAAAGTTCAAGACATTGAAGACAAAAGACCAATCACTAGGAGCATCATTGAAATGACCATCCCTTAGGGGGAGATTGTTAGCATTTAATTTATTAAATGAAAAGTGATGGTCATTTGCAAGAATAGAACTTGTGTGTCATATGTAACAAATAGTTTAGAAAGTGAGCTATTGGTATTAGTTATGTATGTAATGTATATGTATAAGTGTGATACATACAATAGCCCACACAAAGCCCACATAAAAGCCCTTAGGGCGCCGACCATAAGGCTATATAATCACACACTCTCACTTATTTGTAGGTGTGCCTCATTGTATAGAAAAAGTGAGAGAGTGTGTGTGTGTGTTCAAGTTAAGTTTGTTCTCTTTATTTGAAGCTAATAAACTTAAGGTATTATTTTCATACGATCCCTACTACTCTTTCCTATCTAGTCCTTATCTTTGAGTGTCACGTATTTAGAGTATTAGCTGTATGATAGAGTTGGATTTCGAGCTATAACATCAATATCTTAACAAAACATATAAAAAAAGGGGAAAACATAGCTACATTACAAATGTAGCCAATTGGCTACATTTTCTTTCAAAAAAGTTTTAAAAATGTACAGTTCAGTCCCTGCGGTAAGTCTCTGACACATGTTTTCCTCCTGTCCCTACCCTTTTTTTCAAAGGAAATGTAGTCAATTGGCTACATTGTAATGTAGCTATGTTTTCCCCATAAAAAAAACCTAAAACAAAAAAAAAAAGTACCTTCAATTCAAGAAAAAATATATAAAAAAAGTAGTTGGATTTTCAAACCAACTTCTCATTTTCATTTTTATCATAAACCCAACAATCACTTTCAAAAACCCTCTTCACATTTCACACACACACCAAAAAAAACCCAAACTTTGACCAAAAAAAGTCAAACCCATGACACAAATGGTGGCCATGCCCACCAGCAGCTGCGGCGGCGTCTGTGGCGGCGGTGGTGTGGGGTAATGGCGAAAAGGGTGTCTCAAAAGATAATCAAAATCAAATCTTGGCTTATATTTTAGCAGTTATAAGGAAATCTTTAGCTGCTTGTAGATTTGATGGTTTTGAGGAACCAAAATCAAGAAAGATGGAGATTGGTTGGCCCACTGATGTACAACATTTGAGTCATGTTACATTTGATAGGTTTCATGGTTTTTTGGGTCTTCCTGTTGAATTTGAAGTTGAGGTCCCATGTAAAGTCCCAAGTGCTAGGTAACTTTAGTTTCATGTTTTTTTTGGCTTTTTTGAATTAGTTGTGTTTTAAGTATAAAGTTTATTTGTTTTGAGTTTGTCGGTTTTATCTGGTTTGAGTCTGTGTGATTAGGTGTGATTAGTCTGAGTGATTAGTCAGACAAAAAGTCGAAAACCATGTGTACCGAAAATAAAAGTATGCATGTTATTTGAGTTCGCGTGGTGCAAACAACCCTGAAGTGACCACTTTCTAAAAGGAGAGTTTTACTTAGTTTGCTATGCCCCGTAGATTAGTTGGCGTAACTATCCAAAATAAAAGTATGAAGTTTATTAATCTTGAATTTGGTGAGGGGGTATATGATGAAGATGGATGTAGGATGGAACCCACTTTCTATATTTATGTTGGGATCTAGGGTTTAGGAGTTAATTGATAAATGATACTCCATTAAATAGAGATTTTAGTGTAGGACAAAGTGGGGACCTTTTATGTTTGATCCTTAAGTAGATGATTTGGACATACCCAATAATGATTTGGACACAACATTTCTTGCTATAACGTAATGCTGGTTGTATATGTCGTGTGTGATTCAAAACTGAGTGTGTGTAGATCACCTTCCTTAGGTAAATAGTGAAAATGAGTATCAAAAGTTTAATAATTTGGGGGGTCTGAATCATAATTGACTGGAAATTTGCGTACATGGGTGTGTGAATAGCTGTTTTCTAAAAGTGATTAGCCCGTTTATTGTGTTTAGGTAAGGTACTTTTTATTGCAAATATCCGAAGGTAAGTTTTTAAGGCTTTCTCTTGAATATGAAGTTAATACCTATGTAAGGTCGTAGGTAGCTTTGTTCACTAAATAATCATTGTCAATGCAAGTATAGAACAGTCATACACAGAACAGTACTCCCTCGATGAGGAAATATCATCATATATTAAACATATTACTAACAGAATGCTTTAAACATGTGAAATTTACTTTGTCATTTAATGTACATCAATGGAAATCATGTAAGAAATCCATGCTCCTCTAAGGCAAGGTACACGGATAGTAGGATCTATTTCTTGGTTAGCCATGCACAAACAACCTTCAGAATGATTGGCGAAACCATTATTAAGGATCTATGCCGTTCATGGCCCGCTTCTACCTCCATGGCTTGTGCAGCATTCGACCAAAACACTCAAACTTTTTACTTCTTGGATAACTGGAAACGCGTCCTCAAATTTTCTGTCAAAGATAACAAAGTGTACCATCACCCCGTCAAGGATATTGTTAAGGATATACACGGTCTCCCCTTTCGTTATTTGGAAAATTCGTTGCGTCATGCCTACAGGTATCACGCACGCCGCTACCTCACTATCGACCCTTTTGACCTTCGACAAGGCCAACAGTAATAAGAAACATTTGTTCCCAAACAAACTTACAAGACGCCGGGCTATAAACTGTGATGAGCGATGGGGTGTTTGGATTCAGGCACGATTCTTTCAAGCTCCGCCCAACACTCAGTGGTAGCTCAGCGCTACTTACCTGTACTATCAATATTTATTATGTATTCCTACTTATTACTAGCTAGTAACTTATTCCTCTTCTTCTATGACATTGTGTTTACGACTTTAAATATAACGTGTAGAAACTTTATTTTCAACACATCAATAAACTTTATGCATTGCATTATGATGAACTTTGTAGAAATTCTACTTGAAGCTCAATGAAAGTGAAGTTCTCGAAACCTCTCTGGGTGCATTTCTTGTCTTAATCGAAACTATCAGAATAACAAACAGGGGCCCTCATGCTTGAAACCTCAAATTTTAATAATTTGAGGTTTTAATGGACATGTAATCAAAAGAAAGGGAGTGTCTCGATTTTTTGTTTTTTTTGTTGTGGTTATGTGTCCTGTTTGTAGTGTTGGATAATGTATTTTTTATTATGTGATTATCCAAAGTGTTTTGGCGTAATGGTAAAGGGAGTGTCTCAAGTTATAAGTTAATACTCGTAAAGTTTTATAATTCCGTGTCGTGGATGACAATGTGCCATCACTTGGACTATTTGCCGATATATTTTATAAAAGAATGCTGGATCTAGCTGACGATAATGACATCTCTGTTGCAGTATTCGCCATCAGCCATGTAAAACAATTTTTGAGGTATCTACGTGCGTACCCTTTTTGATTTTATGAAATTACTAAAATTCGTGTGTGTGATGGTATCAAAGAGATAGACAGAGCAACTCCAAAGTAACTTTTATTCAATAATGAAGATCAATAGTCGGCACAGATTATAATCAATCAGTACCGAATGATTACAAGTAACAAACAAGATCAAATGATCTTAATACATGAACCGAATGGAGAAAGTGAGAGAGCAGCTATGACTAAGGCTGCGTATTATTGATTGATGCTTCTAACCCTAGGAGATGGAAGCAATATATCAGCAATAAAGATACAACGTCCCCCCTTCAACTTTTATTCTTTGACACAAATGACCCTAAACTTTATAAGCAAGAATAAAATGAACAACTTTGGCCCTCCAACTATATCCTGCACACTAGATACACAAATGAGATAAAAAAAGAGGACAACATGTTTGAGAGACAAATTATATTGGTGTTTTGGAACATTCCCCCTTAATCTATTTCCCAAACATGTCAAATAATTTCAACTTGTCACATAAAAATTTATGTTGATATACTGGAAGATGTTTAGTTAGAATATCTGCAATTTGGTTTGAGGAGCCAATTTTTGTGGCACTCAAAACACCTTTTGCAATTTTTTCTCTGATAAAGTGAACATCTATTTCAAAGAGCTTAGATCTCTCATAAAAAACAGGATTAACAGCAAGTTGCAAAGCAGATTTGTTGTAACAGAACAGGTTAACAGGAAGATTAATGTTAACATTTAGGTCTTTTAAGATTTTTTGTACCTAAATAATTTCACAGGCTGCAGCAGCCATAGACCTATATTCAGCTTCTGTGGATGATTTTGAGAGAGTGTTTTTGTTTTTTGCTTTTCCATGAAATCAAGCACTTATTAAAAAACACACAATACCCAGTTACAGATTTCCTGATTTTTATACATTTTGCCCAATCTGCATCACTATATCCTTCAAGAACATTATTAGAACTGTTATGATCATACCTTAGGCCTTTACCTGGAGCACCCTTTAAGTACCTCAGAACATTTAGAGCAGAGTCTAGATGTGACTTCAGGGGTGTATGCATATGCTGAGCAAGGCAATGAAAAGAGTAGGATATGTCTGGTCTAGTATGGGCAAGATAGATCAATTTTCCCAGCAGTTTTTGATACCCAGTTATATTATCAAGTAATGGGTCTTCTTTAGTGGGAATAAAAGGAAGCACATACTTGGGTTCCATAGGTGTAGACTGTAACACCCCTAATTTACGAGATAACAGCAGAAGACTAATTAGGGTGTTACTGAGGATCGAAGTCAAAATTATAGAAAACGGCTCAAAAGAGACGTTTTGAAACATAAGTCCTTTATATAATTTCAGTTTACAAAAGTTTCATATCAGAGTAGATAAAATCCATAAAGGAAACTTTGTTTTAAACTGAATTACACGTTTTATTTTACATCATATTAAAGATAGTCACAGCTCGCTCCATGCCTTTGCTGCTCCGCTAATTTCCTGAGATAACATGCTTAAAAGTCAACAAAAATGTTGAGTGATATCATAGAGATTAAATTTATTTATTTGATCGATACACAAGTAAGATTGTATTTTGAAATACAATCAGTTAGAAAAGTTGATATTGCAGTATATATTGCCCTAAGTCTCATGACACGTAAAACGTTAACAGTACCGAAATTCGGTAAAGTCACATCAAGTCAATGATGGATAATAATGCCCTCAAGATAATAGGTAACTTGCCAATTCCTATTGTTCTCAAATATAATAATATCGCGACTAATACGACTAACCAAAAGGCATTCCGTCCAGTATTAATGGGATAGGCTGTCAAACCTTAATAGATCTATTTACTATATTCGCGTTCACTACTAGTGATTAATGGCTCATGATAAAGGGTCTTTTGGCAATAAAGGTACTTAGTCATATATCAAGTCTGATAAGCATACATAAAAATACTTGCGATCTGTTTATAACATGTATCCCCCTCACGGAGTTTAAAGTTGATAAAGAAGTAAAGGTGAGGCCATGACTCACCTTATACGATGCTGAGAATGGAAATAAGTAAGTTCGGATGAGATTATGGTAACGGCTTCGAATTACAACCTGAATAGATAAGGATTCCTAAGAACTTGATCTAAATACGAAAGATGGAATGATAACGCGAACGAATAACGATTTGATCGTTAGAGTGAAAATGATGATATGCTTAAAATGCTTCAAGTTAAAAAAAAAAAAATATTACGTAAAATATTATCTTGTTTTTATGTCTAATATTCCAAAATATCATTTCCTCGAAACGTATAATTAAATCGTTTAAAAATCTCGTTATATATATAATTAACGTAACGTTATAAATAAATAATTGAAATATATACAAAAATGCAAATGACGTGAAGGAAATTCGTAAAATGGAAAAATAAATAAAGAATGTCAAATATAATATGTTGGTCCTTGTCCTTTTCCAGTTTTTACAATTTTTACCCTAACGGCGTTAGCGTTACACCGTTAGTCCTTTATTTATATAATTAACAATTATAGTCCACTACTTGTCCAATATATCATCCTGAGCTTGGGAATTAATAATATGTCATTTAATATCCTAAAGATACTGTTTTTAAATTTTCAGTCCATAGTTTAACCATTTGGCAGTTTTGGTCCCTCTAGGCGTTGTCGCGTTACATTTTTAGTCCATTTACACAAAAATAGTGGGAAAAATTATATTAAGATTTCCGAAACTATATTAAGTCATATTGAGCTTATTTTAACTGCTTATTTAGTCTATAGCTTATTTTTATACTTATGGGCTTTTAACGATTTATTTGTGGCCCGTTAACGTTTTAAAATCCGTACATCTTGAGACGAGTTGAGCTCATCAAAATTATCATTTTTCTTGTTCTAAATTCATATAAAAAAGGTTTGATAAGCTAGCTTATTTCGTTAGCTTAAAATCAGCTTAATGGGCTGAAAAGCCCATGTCGCTAGTTATAGTTTGTTTAAAAACTTGATTTACGCAATTCACTTTGGCCAATTTAATGTGTCGAAACAAGTTTATTTTTACGAGTCATCTTAATGAAAATGATTGCTAGCTAGGTCGTCTCTTAGGTTGTGTAAAAATATCATACGGTCATTAAGTTCAATTTCGATATATATAGTTGTTTTCTAGGCGATCTGGATCGTATAAAATAAAAGAAAGACTTGAATATTTTCTTATTAGTTTGTGTGACGTTTACTTTGGGCGTTTTAAAGGGTCGAGACGTGATTATATCTACGAGTTGTTAATACGAAAAAGATAGCTAGCCACGTTGTCTATAAGGTCGCGCAAAAATATTGCATGGTCGTTAAGTTAGATTATGAGATATGAAGCTGTTTTCTAGGCGACTTGAATGAATAATTTTTTTAGTAAATGACTTGGAATATTTCTAGGTTTGTTAACTGATTTTAGCGACATGAAATATGTTCCAAAAATGGATTTGTACGATGCATGTAACGAAATTTAAACGTGATATGGGTGTGATTTTGTGACTCCTAGGCCTTCCGCAAGGGAGGCTAGTCACTTGTTGTGTTCTATATGATATTGTATACGTAAATAAATATGTAAGAAATTATACGTTCGAGTATATTTAAAAACAATGCATGCGACGTGAAATAATGAACAAGGCGAATTAGTACATGATTAGTGATGACTTACAAAGCTTCTAAGGATGAATAAGGGTCGAATGAAGTGAAGGAAACGCAAACAAAACCCACGTTCGAATATAACTAAAGTATACGATATACTTTTAAACCTTGATTGCCTCGTTAGCTTCCAAATACAAGGGAACGAGTGATTCTAGCTTTGTAGGGATAATTTTAGGGAAGAATAAGAGTTGTATAGAGAGTATTTGAGGTAAGAAGAAAGGTGGTAACTATGTAATAGATATAGGGTACGTATTTGAATATGTTAGCTCCAATAATTTCACCCACTTGCTACTTACACAATGTCAGTAACTAGGAGACTTCAAATGGGAATTTTCTTACAAGCCTAGGACTCTAGAAAAATATGTGAGTGCATGAAACAAGGAATTTGGTCTTGTGACTCACATATATGTCGACCAACTATTTATTCATCACACGATTTTCAAAAATCGTGTATCTCTTGGTTTCTGTTGTTGTAACTCAATTATTAACATGAAAACATGCTAAAATTAATATTAGAATTACGTAGAAACGAACGGGAGTCAAAGCGGTTTAGTTTTGAATTTATTTCATGTCGAGTTGAGTTGTTTATTGGTCAAACGGATTGGCTTTTAAAACCCAAGTAAAACTCGACATTAAATTCCGAAACTTGGCACGTTTAGAGTTGGCTAGGTGAGAAATGAGATGGCACAAAAATATATATGTGTTGTGTTTAATAATCGAGAGAACGCAAAGCTTTTGGAGCTAGTTTTCTAGTCGATGTCTACATATAACACAAAATAGATTTTGGGCTTTTAAAACTTGGGTCATGAATAGTGACTTCGAATTAGATTAGGCTGGAATAGATTTAGGCCCAATTAGAGATATTAGTGTATGATTAAACTTAGTGAAATAATTAAGTTGCGTCATACGCGTTTAGAACTTGTTCTGTCATTTGGTGAATTTTGTGATTTCGTAATCACAACCAAATAAGATAATAAGAAAAATTTCAAATTTCCCCGTAAAAATGGTGATTAAAATATTGACAGAGATTTATATATAATTAACCGTTGTTAATTATAGGGAATTTTGCGGTTTGTTACAGTATCCACCTCTAACTTTTGAACTTCGTCCCGAAGTTCGAGTTTAAAGTGATTACTAGAATAAAAGGTTATGGAAAAAGGGTTGTCTAAAATTTTCCATTTGAAAATTTCGGAATCGAATTTTCGTTAGATTTATCCGAACTAGATGAAGTAAACTTAAATGTTGCAACTAATGAATCTAAAGGATGTGGATAACGATCAGGAATAGTGGAATTTTAACGGCTAATGAACAATAACATAACGGCTAGGAATAGTAAATTATAACGGTCGTGCATAGTGATTTAACGGCTAGTTTTAGCCTATAAATACCCCATTTTAATTTCCATTTTTCCACCAACCATTTTCCTCTCATTTCACATCTCAAACATATCTCAAACATGCTGCATCTCATCACTAAAATAGCGATTGCGTACATCGTTGCTGTCGCCGTTTATTCGGCTTATGCTCCGGAGGAAGACTTCGGAATCTTGGTTGCTCCATTATGGTTTGTCGTGCCCCTCACGATCGCAGCTATTGTCGTGGATAAGTTTTGGGGGTAATAGTCTTGAGCTAGGTTTATCTTAAATTGTATCCTTGTTATGTTTCTATGTAAACCTCAATAAATATGAAATAAAAACTTATTTGTCTTTATGTTTGTGAACTAGTCTCGCTATGGTTTTTAATTATTTTGTTTGTATTTATGATACAGAACAATTAAGAGGGTTCATCCTGTGGTGGCTCTTGCTATGGCTGGGTTGATGATAGTCTTTGCTGCTATGGCTGGTCAACATATTGAAGATTATATGCCTTATATTGTATTCATTGTACTATTAGCATTTCCGATGCTAATTATTTCACTATGTATTAACTTTCGTGGTTTCTAATAAAATCCTTGCTATTTGTGTTTTTCCATAAATTTTTGTGAATTCTTAAGGTTTAAATGTTTGTACTTTTGTCTACTTCCTATCATAAAGGTGATGGGTAATATGTGGTAGATAACTATTGTGGTTGGTCAAAAGGGATGTTTATGAACAGTTTATTTTATCTCAAGATTTTTCTTTTTGAATGAAAATTGTTATTAAAAATTAGAAAAGATAACTGTTCCATTTATGACATGATTCTTCCCAAATTAGACATAGTTGATCAGGCTATGTATAATTGAGGACCAAATGATGTGATGAGTGGTTCAGTCAAAGTGGTATTTATATTTTTTAAAAAGTTTTAGATGGTACACAACGTGTTGTTTTTATAAAATGACAACACAATCATTTTTCTAAAAGAATTAGAAAATTTTTGTTCATACTATGGTGATGAGGCAGGAATTTCTAGGGTAATACTAGGATATCCTTGGTATAAACTTAAAGTTCATGAGAGAATTCTTACAAGGTGGTAATAATCTATTGTTCGGTCAGAAATGATGTTAACTAGATTTCTAAGGTGATATCAATGTATTGTTACTTAACGACTAAGAATATAGTAATTGGAATAGAAGTTAAAATGGACGTAGATTATGATTATCACGGAATATTACAAGATGGAGTTTTATATGGTAGAAAGATAGTTATTACACTTAGGTCACATCCATCGTACCTAAGGTAAGGTATAAAAGAAATACAACTTAGAGAGTTTTGAACTTATGGTTTATTTTTCTATGACAGGAATTTTTCTTCTGTTTAAACATAGGTGTCATCCCTTGACATTGTTGAGGTTCTAAAGAGTTTCCATTCTCTTCCACTGGTCTTTTTGTTCTAAATGGTATTTTAAGGTGAGTTGGTCTACAACCCGTGAAACTTTCATGGGTATTCTTATAAGACGCAGTCGTTTTCTTTTCTCCGGTTGTCCTATTGTTGCTACTCGGATGAGCTACTATAGTTACTTCGAGTACTACTACTATGATGTTGGTTACTAATTTCTGGATAACTTCAGTACTTCGTTAGGCCTTTTAATGAAAGAATATGGAGCTAATTATTTCATTGAGGATAGACTGAATTGAATCCCTACTGTAATCTAATTTCAAGATGCGTCTGGGTAGTATCGTAGATACATGATCAACTCTTAGATATGGAACTGCTTAAGGAACAAACTAATTCCTCTACAAAAGCTGAAGTTCAGCAACTTTCTCTTCATTCATCAAGTTTTCTTCTGAAATTTGTCTTAGAAAATTCTATGGTTTTTTGGCCTGGTTATGTTATGCTTAAGGAATCATGATAATCATAGGGAATATCATGGTAAGTCTGGATATAATCACTGTAAACAATATAGTATTAATAACTTGATTGATTGTTTTTGCAAAACAACCATACAAGGTCTTTTATTAATGCTCCATTAATTGAGTGGAGTCATTTGTATACCAACGAGAGTAACAAATGCTGAGATTTTGAATGAGGGGATGAGGAATCATTACATGCATGCATAGCATCATGATGCGTGGTTTTGTGACCTTACAACAGGTTTTACCTCTCGAGGGATCTCAAGAGGCTTGCAATCCCCACCAGGCAGTGTACCTGACCGATGTAGTATAGTGAAGTGGCAAGTACCGGGGGATTGATCGTTCTCTAGGGAATAGTGTCGTTAGGATTGAAAAACTACTCTAATAGGTCTAAGGGTGAGAGAAGATTCTTTTTGTATTTTTTTATATTTTTTTATAAAAGCAAGTAAAATCTCGGGTTTGAAGGAGTGGGCGGAATTAGTTGCTAGTCAACTAACCCAAATAACTACAAATGCAAATAAAATAAAATAACTGAAAATGAAAAGGTTGGTGGAACTTATATGGAGAGAAATGTGTTTACTTAGATTTCCTTACTCCCTAACTATCTTTTACCGGTTGATTAGTGTGTATTAATTGCGTGGATGACGGGTGTATTCCTTAATACCAATCGTGGGGTGGCGTACGTACTTCCCCAACTCTACAAGCTCCTACTTCACTCCTATGTCGAGCCGGCTAAGAAGCTCCTAACATGGGATCACTAGAATTCGCTCATGCATTAAATACAACCATAAAAACCTAGTACGCATTGGTTCATGTTTCTTAAGACGTTCAAGCAAGTTACCGTATAGGAAGTCAGCCAGTTTTCTTAAGCCTAACATCGATAAACAATCATCCAATACAATTAATAACACATTAACAACCAATAATCAATAGTTAGGTTTCATTAGATCTAAGCAAACACAAGATAAATCTAGCCTAGCATGTTAATCAAAAGACAAGAACAAGATATAATCAAACAACACATGGACATATTGATTGATTAAATGAATACTTATCTTCAATTAAACATGGGAGATCCAAGGGTATGAAAACCCTTAAAAATGGCAGAAATTCGTCTTAGGGTTTCTCCTCACAAAGTTGCACACTAATGACTAAAAATTGCAAAACTATATATAGAGTTTAAGGGCTGACGGCGTCACGTTATAGATCTTGACGCCGTCACCTCGCCGTGTCTAGGGTTCCCGGATGGTCTTCCTGACGCCGTCCCTCTTTAATCCTCCAAAATCCTCCCTGGCTTATCAAGGGCTGACGCCGTCAGAATAGGGCTTGACGCCGTCTCTCTTTAGCTTAAACCGTGATGGCCTTGATCACCTTAAAGGGTGACGCCGTCAGACTTTCCATTGCAAAACTCTCTGGCGCGTCACGTGTATTTTTCATATCCACCTCTTTTGCCAAGCCATGACACCGTCTGGAACAATCCCTGACGCCGTCAAAGGTACTTTTCCAGCCGATTTTGAGACTTTGTCGTTTTCTTCACTTTTATGCTACAAAAACGTCCAAAATGCTTCCTTTTCCAGATTTCTTCTCCAAAGTACCTAAAATGACAAAAGGAATGATTTAGGGCAATATTTGATCAAATAAATACGATTTAGGGCTTAAATGACCCCCTAAAAGCGGTACACTTTTCGCTTCATCAAATACCCTTACACTTGAGATTTGCTTGTCCTCAAGCAAATGCGCTTTTATTCTAATCAAAATACAAGTTAGGGGTCATTTAATGCTAATATAAAAGTAATTACAACAAATAGTCGTTCCACTTTAATCATAATAAGCACGGAGATTACAAACTAGCACCTCACAAGTAGTGTTTAGATACTCACATCTCTCAGGTGTCATCAAAATAAATCTCATAAATGAAAACGGATAATATCTCTCACTACCTGTCATAGCAAATAGATTACCATAGGCTTGGGAAAGGATCAAAAACCTCCTTCACTAGGCGTAAGCACCTAAGATAAACTATCAAAGAGGGCTTTTACATGGGTTATAACGTGAGGTGTAGGGATATGATAAACACGGTTTTGTTGGATAAGGGATATTTTACTGGTGGCGAGTTAAAGATCTTGATTAATTACATGTACAATATGGTGTTGCTAAGCCAAGACTAGACTCGACTTAAGCTAAAAACAAAATAACAAAAACATAAAATAAACATAAAATGAAACGGGATGGTAGTCCGTATGTTTTTTCTACTTTTCTTTTTCTCATTTTTTTGTATTTTTCTTGATTTTTCGATTTTTTTTTTTTTTTTTTTTTTTTTCATACACTCTTGCCCTACCATCCAAAATAATACATCATAGGGGCGTTGCATTCCCCTTACACTTGAACTTTTACATAACTTTACAAATAACTATTCTAATGACTCGAATTAAGATAATCGAAACACTTGGAGTACTTTTTAAAATATTTAGCACATATGGGGGTAATAATGTAGTTCTTCCCCATTACTCCGTTACACTAGTACTTTACCCATGAGTCCCAATCGTCCCAAAACAATATGTACAAGGATATGACTCGACTTAGCAACCATGTAATCAATTAGATAATTAACTAAGGGTTTAAACAAATGTTGTCACACTAATGCACTAAAAATGAGTGCATACAAGGTAGGCTAAGGCGATTTGGGTGCACATTTAAGTGGGGTGTAAACAAATTCTTCCTTTAAGTAAAATGCTTAAAGTTAGAAACGAAAAGATAGGCTCTGAGGGGTGTACTAGGGGTATCGTGTACTAAAAATGAGTACAACGCAAAAGGTGTGGGAGAATTACTTGACCAATGTAGCCAATGTAATTATAACAAAAACACAGGTGTAAAACAATGGGTTAATCCTAATGCCTCTTATCATGTAGTAAATCTAACTACACGAATGCAGTCTCACTTGTGGCCTCGGAATGGTCCTAACGCAAGTTCTAGAATCTAAGTGCTACCGGTACACACATCATAGCATAAATGCTTTTCCTACCAATTCTAGGGGCGAACCTCACATATTTGGGGGTGGAAAAATTTTTAGTGGTACGGTTTTGTGCTAGTCATATAACTCCTATCCATGAGACGCTCATTAAGATCAAAGTTTCACTCCTATATGTTGTAAAAAATTTTAAATTTGGCACTAAAATTGCCCTAACAGGTATTTCTCTCAGTTTTATTACACATCTACCATTAAACAAACAAAAATCAAGTGTAATTGAATTCTCTAAAGTGTAATTGCATTTTACCCCCCCCCCTCCCCCTTACACTTAAGATGAACATTGTCCCCAATGTTCAAATAACAAGATGCAAAAGTAAATAAGGCAAAAGAATGAAATCAAATACTCCCCTGTTTCGTTTGGTGGATAAAGAGGTGACATGGTTAGATCTTCTTCCAAGAGAATGTAGAAGCTTCAAGACTAAAGCATCGCCAAAAGCTTGATTCCACATACATCTCCTTGTCCAAAATAACCTGTTAAACCTGAGAAAACAAACACGAAAACCTGCATAACATCGGCGGGATAAATTCTATATAAGGATATAATGCTTGTGGAATGAGTATTTTGCAGATTCCTGGAGTTTATAAGTTAGAGATTTAATAAAAACTTTTTATGAAAACAAAACTTTCAAAATTTTCAGAAAATTAATACCTGACGCCGTCAGGTTGTAAAGCCTGACGCCGTCAGAAATGATCTGACAGAATTCTCATGTTAAGTTTCCAGAAAATTTCTGGAAAAACCGATACCTTACTTCCTGGAAATCCTGCAAAATCTCATTATGACTCGATACAAGCATTTGACTCAAACAAATACTAATATGTATGTTAATTTATTATTGTTATGATTCATGTTCATTTATTCTAATAAACCGATTTGGATTTCCTTTACACTTATCTTTTGCAAAATACCTTTATATGTAGTTAAGACGAAGTTAAAAACAAGATAAAGCATTTTCACAATTTACTTTTGAACATGAATCAATAATAATAAAAATTAAACATACATACGGAAGCAAATAAAACTAAACAAACAAATAAATAAACACACAAAGCAAATAAAGCTTGGGTTGCCTCCCAAGAAGCGCTTGTTTTTGTTCGAGTCACGAGCCTGACTCTACCCTTATTTAACGGATAAAGGAGAGGTTTTTCCTACACTTAGGATTAAGTGCGGGTGATAGTAGCGATACACACCATCTTGGTGGAAGTATGCTGCGTGAGGAAAGAGTGGTGGATGAATTATATACTCAAAGGGGTGTGCTCCTTTCATCATAACCTTACCTAGTTCACTTTGGTCAATGGGTGAATTAAAGTTTTCTCCTAAAAAGGGATCATCTTCTATCAACTTCGATAAATTCCTAGTTGGGAATCCATCTTGACCTAATAAACCCGGTTTAAACCCATAATGTTTCTTGTGATCAATCATGAATGGGTGATGTAAGTATGTAAGGTCATGGTTCACTCCTATGTTAGCTTCCTCTCTACAAGGCCTAGAGTCTACTACCTTAATCTTAACATTACCCGGACTACATGGTTTGATGGGTGGATCGGGACCTAATTCAATTCCTAAGTTCACATCTAAGGATGGAAGATTAGGTAACGGTTTTGGTTTAGGCTCCGGTTCATCAAAACTAGGAACTTCCATAGAACTAAAAGAAAGGTTATGACTACAAGTATTCAAACCTATTTCTTCTAGTTTTGTTTCTTCCAAAGGTTCTACTTCAATTGGGGTTCCTATAGTCCCTTCTACTTCTTCCGGGTAAGTCACGGGCGGTGTGTATGCCTCGAATGATGGTAGGACTTGTGGGGTACTTTGTAGGTTTGTGTTATTTACCTCATCCTTCCTTGTCTCTATATCAATTATATCCACATCATGTGTTTTAGTAGAATCTAACCCAAACATGTTCCTAAGTATCTCAAATCCTTCTCTAGCCATTTCAAGTTCTAAGTCCGATTCATAAGAATCTTCCCCGATAACATGATTACTATGTTCAATTTGCCTAAAGGATTCATCATGTGTTCCTTGAGATTCAAAGTCATTGATCATAAAACCTAGGTCTTTTTGCTCAATATGCTCATGTTCGGCTAAATCCTCCTCAATTGTTTCCTCAAGTTGTGATGTATACGAACCCATTAATTCATTAAACTTATGGTTCACGGTTAGGAGGCTTTCCTCAAAATTTTTCCAAAGGGTCTTATTAAAAGGAGTTGATCCTAACAATGATTGTTTAATAGAAGCCACACATGCACATAATTCATCAAACCTATCAAACTTTATACCTATCTCCTCTTGTATATATCTAAGATCACTTAAAAATTCATTGGAACAACAGGAAGCAAATCTATCCGTGTAAAGTAATTGTTCCACTATTGTTAATGATCTAAATGGAATCTCATCCGCCATGGTGACAAATGAAAATGGTTTTACAAACAAAGGGCACAAAGAGAAAGATAGACTAAAGAAATCTAATAAAAAGAAAAATAAAAATCTCACTAGAAAGGAATCTAGTGAGTAGACCTAATAAAATAAAAATTCAACCTAAACAATAACTATTCCCCGGCAGCGGCGCCAAAAACTTGATGTGTGGTTTTGCGACCTTACAACAGGTTTTACCTCTCGAGGGATCTCAAGAGGCTTGCAATCCCCACCAGGCAGTGTACCTGACCGATGTAGTATAGTGAAGTGGCAAGTACCGGGGGATTGATCGTTCTCTAGGGGAATAGTGTCGTTAGGATTGAAAAACTACTCTAATAGGTCTAAGGGTGAGAGAAGATTCTTTTTGTATTTTTTTATATTTTTTTATAAAAGCAAGTAAAATCTAGGGTTTGAAGGAGTGGGCGGAATTAGTTGCTAGTCAACTAACCCAAATAACTACAAATGCAAATAAAATAAAATAACTGAAAATGAAAAGGTTGGTGGAACTTATATGGAGAGAAATGTGTTTACTTAGATTTCCTTACTCCCTAACTATCTTTTACCGGTTGATTAGTGTGTATTAATTGCGTGGATGACGGGTGTATTCCTTAATACCAATCGTGGGGTGGCGTACGTACTTCCCCAACTCTACAAGCTCCTACTTCACTCCTATGTCGAGCCGGCTAAGAAGCTCCTAACATGGGATCACTAGAATTCGCTCATGCATTAAATACAACCATAAAAACCTAGTACGCATTGGTTCATGTTTCTTAAGACGTTCAAGCAAGTTACCGTATAGGAAGTTAGCCAGTTTTCTTAAGCCTAACATCGATAAACAATCATCCAATACAATTAATAACACATTAACAACCAATAATCAATAGTTAGGTTTCATTAGATCTAAGTAAACACAAGATAAATCTAGCCTAGCATGTTAATCAAAAGACAAGAACAAGATATAATCAAACAACACATAGACATATTGATTGATTAAATGAATACTTATCTTCAATTAAACATGGGAGATCCAAGGGTATGAAAACCCTTAAAAAAGGCAGAAATTCGTCTTAGGGTTTCTCCTCACAAAGTTGCACACTAATGACTAAAAATTGCAAAACTATATATAGAGTTTAAGGGCTGACGGCGTCACGTTATAGATCTTGACGCCGTCACCTCGCCGTGTCTAGGGTTCCCGGATGGTCTTCCTGACGCCGTCGCTCTTTAGTCCTCCAAAATCCTCCCTGGCTTATCAAGGGCTGACGCCGTCAGAATAGGGCTTGACGCCGTCTCTCTTTAGCTTAAACCGTGATGGCCTTGATCACCTTAAAGGGTGACGCCGTCAGACTTTCCATTGCAAAACTCTCTGGCGCGTCACGTGTATTTTTCATATCCACCTCTTTTGCCAAGCCATGATGCCGTCTGGAACAATCCCTGACGCCGTCAAAGGTACTTTTCCAGCCGATTTTGTGACTTTGTCGTTTTCTTCACTTTTATGCTCCAAAAACGTCCAAAATGCTTCCTTTTCCAGATTTCTTCTCCAAAGTACCTAAAATGACAAAAGGAACGATTTAGGGCAATATTTGATCAAATAAATACGATTTAGGGCTTAAATGACCCCCTAAAAGCGGTACACTTTTCGCTTCATCACATAGCATCATGATAGAGTATGATAGAAAGAATTTGTTCACCACATTAAGATATAACAACAGGAGGTCGTTATTGATTAAATGTTGGTTACAAGTTCTGAGAATTTCAGGATTATTGGAAAATACGTCAACACTAACCAAAAATTATTTGGTTTAGTGGGTACAACAACGATACATATGAATCTTAAGAGTAGTTACTTCTCTGACGTAGACGTCTAACTTCTGCTGCATGGTCTCTTGGGTCGGTCTGAAGTTCCTCAAAAGATCAAATATGACGCGAATGCAAATCAAACCATTCTCCTCGTTATTGGTTGTGAGAACATGCATTGCAACTTTAAAAAGCTCTTGAACAACGGCCTTAGCACTTCACTGTGAGGAAAGCTGTTAAGGATTTCAATAACGATGTTCCGCAGCTTTCTTGTCTGAGAAGCGTTCCTGGCACATGCTCGTCTCTTGGCATCGGCTCTTCTGAACAGAGTGTCAATGTTACGGTCGTACCATTCAAAACGTAATGGTTGTAACTCTTCCAGCTGTTCAGTGTGAATGTCTAGAGTGCTGGCTTATTGATAAAGAAGATTCCATAATGAATCATGAGGGTTTAAATTATAGTAAGGGAATTAGGTAAAGACATATCGTCTGAGATGTATGGTATTGAGAAATATGAAGCGTCAGGTAATGGAGAATTTGGCTCAACATCTTTCCAAATTGTTTCTTGGTGTAAATTATGTCCAACCTCGAATGTTGTCGGACCACCAATCAACTCTTCATCTGAATAAGATTCAGTAGCTCTCCTAAGTTTCTGACGTGGAGGCGAGTGAGTAAGTGATGATAAGGATGGTAGTGAATTCGTAGATGAAGGAGAGTCTGGCTCAGACGGCTCTGCATCTGCAAAAGTGCGAGACCTCCTTCTGGCTATCATATACGGATCATCGGGAAATGGAATGACATCAAGAATTTGAATGTCCTCAGATGGTTCCTCTGACGGTTCTGACTCTGCTTCGTGCCCAAATGCTTAGGAGGCATCAGGTACCATGGAAACGTCTTCCGATGGATCTGACTCCGTAGCGTATCTAGGGGCTGAAGTGACGTCAAGTATTGTCGCGATATTCTCAATATTCGAGTCCGATAAGAGATTGATAGACTGGATAGGGGAACTCATGATTCTGTAACACACCAGTAATTATAATTATTTCAACATGTAGCTAAATAATCAACATAAACATGCATACGTAACATTTTAGTGGTTACGGTACTAAGAACTAAAGATGAGGTAACTGATGACATGGTACTGTAATAACTCGTAAATAGTAACAGTACTTACAAATTAACATCAAATGAGTAAGATTCTAATGAACGAAGATTAGGATAACGTAACATTAAGAAGTAATGTACTGAGCACGGTAGCAAGCAGGCACGGAGGGCTTTAAAATAGTATGGTGTAAAATTTATTTATTTGAAGGTGTAGTTAAAGTTCAATGTTTGAAAACATTTGGTTCTCTATAACTCTAGCTCAGATGCCAATCTGTAACACCCCCTAATTTACGAGATAACAGCGGAAGACTAATTAGGGTGTTACTGAGGATCGAAGTCAAAATTATAGAAAACGGCTCAAAAGAGACGTTTTGAAACATAGGTCCTTTATATAATTTTAGTTTACAAAAGTTTCATATCAGAGTAGATAAAATCCATAAAGGAAACTTTGTTTTAAACTGAATTACACGTTTTATTTTACATCATATTAAAGATAGTCATAGCCCGCTCCATGCCTTTGCTGCTCCGCTAATTTCCTGAGATAACATGCTTAAAAGTCAACAAAAATGTTGAGTGATATCATAGAGATTAAATTTATTTATTTGATCGATACACAAGTAAGATTGTATTTTGAAATACAATCAGTTAGAAAAGTTGATATTGCAGTATATATTGCCCTAAGTCTCGTGACACGCAAAACGTTAACAGTACCGAAATTCGGTAAAGTCACATCAAGTCAATGATAGATAATAATGCCCTCAAGATAATAGGTAACTTGCCAATTCCTATTGTTCTCAAATATAATAATATCGCGACTAATACGACTAACCAAAAGGCATTCCGTCCAGTATTAATGGGATAGGCTGTCAAACCTTAATAGATCTATTTACTATATTCGCGTTCACTACTAGTGATTAATGGCTCATGATAAAGGGTCTTTTGGCAATAAAGGTACTTAGTCATATATCAAGTCTGATAAGCATACATAAAAATACTTGCGATCTGTTTATAACATGTATCCCCCTCACGGAGTTTAAAGTTGATAAAGAAGTAAAGGTGAGGCCATGACTCACCTTATACGATGCTGAGAATGGAAATAAGTAAGTTCGGATGAGATTATGGTAACGGCTTCGAATTACAACCTGAATAGATAAGGATTCCTAAGAACTTGATCTAAATACGAAAGATGGAATGATAACGCGAACGAATAACGATTTGATCGTTAGAGTGAAAATGATGATATGCTTAAAATGCTTCAAGTTAAAAAAAAAAATATTACGTAAAATATTATCTTGTTTTTATGGCTAATATTCCAAAATATCATTTCCTCGAAACGTATAATTAAATCGTTTAAAAATCTCGTCATATATATAATTAACGTAACGTTATAAATAAATAATTGAAATATATACAAAAATGCAAATGACGTGAAGGAAATTCGTAAAATGGAAAAATAAATAAAGAATGTCAAATATAATATGTTGGTCCTTTTCCTTTTCCAGTTTTTACAATTTTTACCCTAACGGCGTTAGCGTTACAACCGTTAGTCCTTTATTTATATAATTAACAATTATAGTCCACTACTTGTCCAATATATCATCCTGAGCTTGGGAATTAATAATATGTCATTTTATATCCTAAAGATACTGTTTTTACATTTTTAGTCCATAGTTTAACCATTTGGCAGTTTTGGTCCCTCTAGGTGTTGTCGCGTTACATTTTTAGTCCATTTACACAAAAATAGTGGGAAAAATTATATTAAGATTTCTGAAACTATATTAAGTCATATTGAGCTTATTTTAACTACTTATTTAGTCTATAGCTTAATTTTATACTTATGGGCTTTTAACGATTTATTTGTGGCCCGTTAACGTTTTAAAATCCGTACATCGTGAGACGAGTTGAGCTCATCAAAATTATCATTTTTCTTGTTCTAAATTCATATAAAAAAGGTTTGATAAGCTAGCTTATTTTTTTAGCTTAAAATCAGCTTAATGGGCTGAAAAGCCCATGTCGCTAGTTATAGTTTGTTTAAAAACTTGATTTACGCAATTCACTTTGGCCAATTTAATGTGTCGAAACAAGTTTATTTTTACGAGTCATCTTAATGAAAATGATTGCTAGCTAGGTCGTCTCTTAGGTTGTGTAAAAATATCATATGGTCATTAAGTCCAATTTCGATATATATAGTTGTTTTCTAGGCGATCTGGATCGTATAAAATAAAAGAAAGACTTGAATATTTTCTAAGTTTACAAGTTATTAGTTTGTGTGACGTTTACTTTGGGCGTTTTAAAGGGTCGCGACGTGATTATATCTACGAGTTGTTCTACCAAAGGGTGGGCTTAAAGACATGTAAGACTTGGTCAGAGGATGACCAAGCCTTTGATGCCATAGGGTTCTAGAAACAAAACATGAGGAAATGCAGTTATTAGAAACAATCTTACAGGCAGAGTCTACATCAAACAAGTAAAGGCCATTGCATTGATTACCAATCCCCACATTCCTTTTTGTTGCAGAATCCTAAATATAGCATTTAGATTCATCAAACCAAACAAATAACTTGCTGTCTCTAGCAAGTTTATGAACAGATAGCAGACTGACAGTATACTCAGGCACACCTAAAACATCATGTAAAGTAATGCAGTTATTGATTTTTAAATCACCAATTTTAGTGATTAATGCCTGGGTACCATTTGGATGTCCAAAAGTAAGGCCAAGATTAGAAACATCAACCACATTAACCAAGAAATTTGAAGATACAGTCATGTGTTGGTTTGCTCCAGAGTCAACAATCCAGCCCAGACTAATTTTTCCTTTTAAACAATTTGTGTTTGCATTAAAGTGTTTTTCAAAATTCAAATTGAATTTTACACTTCCATTAAAAAAAGTTCCTGAAAAACATTTACCGGCCATGTTGGCATTGACAGAACTTTCATTGAGAAGACTCATAAGTCTGGCCATCTGTTCATTGGACAAGGAGACAGGAGAACTGCTGGTTCTATTTTCTAAGTTAACTTCAGCAGAGGCATTGTTACTAGTGGCAGGTTTAGCATTGAAGTTCTTTTTATGACCAGCAGGGTAACCAACAAGTTCATAGCATCTATCAACAGTGTGACCAATCTTGTTGCAGTTAGTGCATTTTAGGTTGGGATTGGGTCCTCTGTTGTTAGAATTATTACCAGAAGAAGAGTTTGAACCTTTGCAATTGTTGTTGTTATTGAACTTTTTCTTATTATCAAAATATTTTGATGCAAAGGCAGAAGCATTAGGTTTAGTTAATCCTTTCCCAAAGGAGTAATTCCTGTGGGATTCTTCCCCTGAGACAACAGAAAAAGCTGTTTTGACAGATGGCAAAGGGTCTCTGGTTAAAATGTTGCTTCTGATGGGAACATAAGTGTCATCAAGCCCATTAAAAACTGCATTAGCTTGATTAGCTGGTTATGTTTTTCAAAATGTTTTGCAGCATCACAAGTACATGCAGGGAGACTGATCATAGAGTTAAATTGTTTCCACAAAGAGTTTAAATTGTTGTAATAATCAGCAAGAGAGGACCCATTTTGACTCAAATAGTTAATGTTTTTGTGTATATTAACTACTGCAGAACCATCAACTTTATCACAAGTTTCTTTTAATTCATTCCACATCTCATAGGCAGTCTTAGAATATATATAGCACCAGCAAACAATTCAGGACTTAAAGAATTTAAGATCCAAGTAAGCACAACAGAGTCACAAGTGTCCTATTGATTAGCAAGACTAGCATTAGATAAATCCTTTTTACAGGTTCCATCAATAAAACCAAGTTTGTTGTGATTTCTTAAGGTAAATGTCATAGCAATACTCCATATTTTATAGTTTTCAGAACCAGTTAGTTTCACAGACACAATGGGAGTACCACTAGTATCATTAGGATGCAAGTAAAGAGAATCACCAAAGGCAAGTTTTAAATCAGAAGAGGAACTCACATTAATCACAGATTCATTATTATTAATGGGTTCAATGAAATCATCATCAACCATAGTGAACACACAGACAGAACAACAGATAAGTAATCAATCAGACAATTCTAATGAAACAGCAGACAAAGAACAGGCAAGAGCCAAGAGCACCAAACACATAGACAAAACAACAGATAAGAAATCAATGAGACAATTATTTAGGCAGATAGCAGACTAAGAACAGGCAAGAACCAAGAACACCAACTCCACCAATCACAGATAAACCACCAATCCCAAATCAAACTTCAACTATCCTAGCCTATCCTCCTTCAAACTAGATAGATAAATAAAATTGAAAAATAAAGAACAATATGTAAACTCACACCTACGACTCAAAAAGTAACAAGCCTGTGGACCGGGGTAAGCCAGAGCAGGTATTCGTACCACTCAAAGGGTGGCAGATCAAGATGTTAACTTACCTGTTTGTACCCACACAACTCAAACTGTTGATCATAAATAAGAAGGGAGGAGACTTACAGTGCTTTAGGCAGTGGAAAGAACAAGAACCAACCACAAACACCCTAGATTCACTTAGTCTAGGGTTGTTTATGGTTTAATTATACCAGAGATTGCAGCAAGAAGAAAAGCCCAAAATCAGAGAAAATTAGGGTTCTAGGAGCAAACCTTAATTTTTTCAATTGAGCCTTAATAAAACCAGAGCCACCAAATCAAACACCACACACATCCCAGAACACAATCAATAACCACCGGAGAGATCAAGAACCAAAAAAAACCCAATTTCCAGTGAAGAACCAGAAATCCGGATTGAGTATAATCAAGAGCCTAGTGCTGACACCATGTGCGATGGTATCAAAGAGATAGACAGAGCAACTCCAAAGTAACTTTTTTTCAATAATGAAGATCAATAGTCGGCACAGATTATAATCAATCAGTACCGAACGATTACAAGTAACAAACAAGATCAAATGATCTTAATACATGAACCGAATGGAGAAAGTGAGAGACCAGCTATGACATAAGGCTGTGTATTATTGATTGATGCTTCTAACCCTAGGAGATGGATGCAATATATCATCAATAAAGATACAACGTCCCCCCTTCAACTTTTATTCTTTGACACAAATGACCCTGAACTTTATAAGCAAGAATTGAATGAACACCTTTGGCCCTCCAACTATATCCTGCACACTAGATACACAAATGAGAGAAAAAAGGGGACAAAATGTTTGAGAGACAGATTATACTGGTATTTTGGAACACTGTGCGTGCCCTTTTTAATGTTATGAAATTAGTAAATTGTGAATCTATGGCTCATTGCAGACATAAGATAGTAAATCGTGAATCTATGATTTTATTAATTGACATCCCACCGAAATTTTGGTGTGCAATTGGGGTGCTTGTGTATGACCATGTGATTGCTCTGAAGTTCAATAGCTCTGAGTCTCGTTCATCAAGTTAGCTGGTGGCACCAGTGGTTTTGTTTATTCTGACATTGTCGACTCAGCTTTTCACATTAGTGAGATTGATAGTTTGCAGCTTTTCACAAACTATTACATAATGAAATAACTGATTTTGTTCTCTTTTCAAATGTTTAGGACCGGACCAAATTAGTTTGGACTGGTTCAATTTTTTTGTTTATTCACCTAAGTTTGAAAGATAAGGTCCTTACATGTCAAGAAATCCGGCCTTAGGCAGTTTGGATGATAAATTTAACAGTGTGTGTCGATAAATATAGACAAAGTGTTTCAGGTAAACCCAACTTGTTTCGACCCATACCAAAGTTACACATTTTTACCAAAACCTGTGCTGATATGTGACCCGGCCCACCCATTTTGCTTTATAAATCATATAAGAACTGTACTGGATATGAAACTTTCCATGCTCCGACAATGCACTGCATGTAGATATCAGGATTTACGATTAAGATGCACGAACAAGATTCAAGTTGAGGTATACAATAATTTTATGGTGAACAACACATGTAAATGTGTAGCACATTATCAGTATGCAGACATGATTCAGTAAGTCACTATTACAAAGTTTAAATCACTGTTTAAGGTCATTTACATGTAAATGAAATTTTGTAAGTATCATGTACTAGTTCATTCTTCAAGTCAGAATCAACGCCAAACACAGCATTTAGTTTTAAGCAAGGTATAGTTGTGGGCATAAATGTTTTTGCATATACAAACGATAGAAATGAGTTTAAATAAATCATATTGCAGCGAATGTTGCTGCTCACTGAATACTCAAATATGTTTCATTATATATTTTAGCAGTTTACATGAATAATTTAACAGATCATTTCGATAAAGATGGACAAAGTATTTCAGGTAAACCAAACTTGTTTCAACCAATACCAAAAATTTACCCACTTTTACCATAACCCGTGCTGAGATATTACTGTTAAAGTTATGGATATAAATTAATATACGTATGACCAGTTTCGAACACGAGACTTCGGGATTGCACACATTACGTATGAGTTTCAATGGTTTTAATAATTAATATGTTAAGATATGTTTAATTATTAATTTTCACGAAATGAATACTAAACAGTCGTTAGTATTTAACGGAGTTTGGATAACAGTTGTTAAATATTAACTAGAAGGACTAGAGATGAAATTAGGAACCAAGAAGGATCTAGAATCCTTCTAGGACTCCTATAGGCGGCCGATCCATATGGAGGAGGGATTGGTTGCCCTAGCTTGGAGAACAAGTTGGAGAACTCTATAAATACAATCCCTTGTATTCATTGTTCTTCTAAGTCTTGATTCCCTAGCAAACCTAACTTCTTCTTCTCCTCTCCTCTTGTATTTTTGGCCGATCCATCTTCATCCCAAACCCTTGGGATTTTCGGTCAAACATATACATTAAAGTGTTCGGTTTGTTTGTGAATTAGAACCTAGCTTTTCACATTGAGACGCTAGTAATACGTGTGTACAAGAACAGAGATCAAGCTTGCTTTAGCTTGAGTTATTTGCCCTATTCGACTAGTATTTAGTCGACACACATAAACCCTAGTTAGGGTTTAACCGGATCTTGCTCACGTTGATTACTTGTTTAGCTAGTAATCTAAGGTACGCGTATTCTTTATTTTTATTTAATTAATTACTAATATATAGATCTTGTTTTTCCACTGCGTGCTTGATGTATATGTTTATATGTTTAAATAAATGTTATGTTATTCATATTCCAACAATTACCCAACCCACCCCTTTCTCAACCTATAAGCATTATATTTGTAAGTGTAATTAACTAACATTAACAACTAAGTTCCCACAACATCTGCTTCCAACAAGTATTATTTTTAAAAACTTCTCGTAAAAGTCTCTTGCGAAACAAAAATAGATAAGTACAACATGATAACCTTGTGAATAGCTCCAGATTCTTAAATATGCCATACAGGATGAACTTAATCACTTTCTACTTGAAGCTCAAGGAAAGGGAAGTTTATTAAACCTCCTGGTAAGATAAGTGTTTGTAGTTGGTTACTTTGTTATGTTTTTTCCTTAGTCGCTTGGTTATAAGAGAAGACAATGATGCATAAAAAACCGAGATGTTGTCCATAATCGAGTGTATTAGTGTAACCACCAAATAACATGCAAATACATGTTAAACAGAAAACCAACAACCTACATTATGGCAAGATAAAGTGTGATCAGGGGCGGATGCATGTACAAGGTATGGGGGGCCGGCGCCCCCCATGGCTAGCCGAAAAAGTTGGGATTCTAGTGTAATCTTTTTTTAATTTATTTTTTGACCTTTTTTGTAAAATGCCCCCCACTCAAAACTCAAATTGCCCCCCACCCACATGCTAAAATCTAACATTTACGCTCTAAAGCCTTATAAATCCTTCGTCTCTAAATAAAAATACTCGATTTATCATTACCATCTTAGTTTTTTCTTACGCATTTTGTTGCTATTGTCAAAAAAAAAAAAAAAAAAAAATTGCCCCCCGCATCTAATTTTCCTGGGTCCGTCACTGAGTGTGATGACATGTAAATGTGCGACTAAGGAAAAAACATACAATATATTGCAAAGCGTTTGAATCACAAACATCAGCATCGATATATTGATACTTCTTTTTATAGCCAAAATGATATCACCTTATATACTTTCAACCAGTACAAACCTTATCAACCGCACTAATACAGACTTTTCATTCTACAGGAAAACTCCATTTCATGTCAATGCAATCACCAACAAAACCAAGGAATATGTATGCACCAAATAACTCAATACCAGATGGAAAATTGAAACAATCTTACCCTTTGAGGTTTAGTGTGGTTGTGCTTTCGATAGTCATTAATAGGAACAAATCCTCTCTCCAATGAGCTTCTTGATAGATGCACAGAACAATCAAGTCAGGTTTGTAGCATCATTGTGTGTATGCTCAATTGAGGTATTCTTATCGGCAGTATTTGATGTAACTTTGAAAATGCCAAATCTCAACCACTTAGGGTGACCTATTAATGGTAAAAAAGGCTTGTGACTATTACACTAATTAAAAATGTGTGAAATCTCAAGTTCAGCATCTGGTAGGTGCAAATAAATGGCTACGTCAATCTCCTGAAATGGGAGGGCTTTACCTGGTTTAAGTATGTGTGGCAATGAGTTCAAAGCGCGTGAATTAATCGGCCAAAAGGTTGGAAACCATTGTTACCATAAAAAAAGAACTAGAAAATGCCAAATCTCACAACAAACTTACAAAATTTATGTGAAACTACATATTTGCAGTAAAGCAAATTGAAAGCTATTTCCATTTTTTTTTTTATTTAAAGTTTAATTTAACACAACCACTAAATCAATAACCAAAAGAAAGCTCATTTGTTTTGATATGATCGGTAGTACACACTTCATACTAGTAAACTGTAAACAGATGGATAATAACAAAATTCTAGTATATAGAAAACAAAATGGGACTTACAAAATTTCAAAAAAGAAGAGATCAATGGGTTACAAACTGATCGATTACGTTTCTTTTCAACTACAAACAACCTTGTTTTGGTTTTTTTTTTTTTTTTTTTTTTTTGAACAACAATATTTTTAATAAACATAACTAGCAGAGGCTAGTGAAAAAAAGATACAAGAGAGCATTACAATAGTTTGTGCAAGCCACAATTAGATTACTAATCCAATCTTACCAATTACGGTTAACCTTATTGTTCCTAGAGAGAATCCATGTATGCGACAGGATTTTTATGTCTTCACTAACAATATCATTGCGCTGAGGTTTCAAGTAGAAGCAAACGTTGTTTCTATATCTCCAAATAACCCAATATATTGTTTGAAGCACAACGATCTGTGCATTGTTAATTACATTGAGAATGGGATTGGATCAAGTCGGGGCACAGGAACACAAACCAAAGGCTTAGCTCTAGGGAGTGTGAGCCCGAATCCCTCTTCCATATCAACACGTATGAGGTTTCCATCTTTCCCAGCTTTCCAGTGGAAACACTGGATCATAGACCCAAGCGTTGTGGGTACCAAATGGAGTGCTAGTGATATCCCAGGACACATTCTCTTCCCGCTACCAAATGGTAAATAATGAAAATGTTGTCCCCTCACATCCAGCTTGTTTTCTTGGAATCTTTCCGGCCTAAACTCTAGTGGATTTTCCCAATGGTTTGGGTCTCTATGGAGGGCCCACACATTTATATAAATATGCGTGTTTGCTTGTATGTCATAACCTGCCACTGTGCAATGTTTTGTTGCTTTTCTTGGTATAAGTGGGGCAGCTGGGTGGAGACGTAACGTTTCCTTTACAATCGCTTGCAGGTATGGAAGATTTGGTACGTCTGATTCTTGTATCAGTCTGCTTTCACCAACAACTTGATGAATTTCTTCGGTTGCTTTCTTCATTATATCGGGATGATTGACAAGTTCTGCTAAACCCCATTCTGTAGTAGTTGCTGCAGTGTTTGTTCCCGCGGTAAATATGTTCTGAAATGACAAAGACATGATTTCGATTTAGGTAGACAGATAAACATTGAGACTGTGTCTCTGGAGAAAATGAGAAACATTGAAACATACTATTTACTTTTCACTTATATACGCAACGGACTTTTTAAGGCTATTTAATACAAACTAATCCATTTTACTAAATGTGCAATTTGTAATAATTAACCGTTCAGTGCAGACCATTTTCTAAATAAGGACAACATAATCCGCTAAAGCCTTATGATGGGTGTAACAAAGGTCAAATGGTAAAGTAAAAGAGTATTAACAAATTAAGATGGGTAGGCCTCCCTAGACATATTAACCCGCTAACATAGTAACCATATAACATTTTAAAAATTTTGCGGTTAAAAATGATGAATATTTTGATACGGTTCAAAAGATTAAGATGCATATATTGGCAAAACCGATAATGGCTTTGATGTTCTCTCTAGTCAGGTTTACTTCCATGCTCTCATCTTGTGCGACAACAAGTAAAATGTCAAGCAAGTCCTGCACTCCTCCAATCTCCTTGTGCTTTCTTGCCTCTTCATGCTCTTTCATGATCCTTTTTATTATTACATCGAATCTTGATCGAAGATCTTTCACCCTCTTTTCGAATCCCTGCAAATCTATAGTCTTAAACAACCATATGTAGTCGGAAAGGTTAAAGCTACCGCTTGCCACAGTTATCTCGGCAATCAGTTTTCCCACACTGTCTGCCTCGCCCTCCTTGTCCGTACATCTTTCCCTCGTAACCATTCTTGATATCACATTATTAACAAATTTCATGAGCTCCTCGCCTAGATCCACTGATTTTCCAACTTTAGCATTTTCAGATAATGATCTTATAAAACGAGTAAGCTCATCGTGCCTAATTGAACTGAGCAAGTCAAGTGTTCTACCATTTAGGAGCTGTATATTAACAATCTTCTTCATGAACTTCCAGTAGGGTCCATAATTGGCAAACACGAAATCTTTTGATCCATAAGTTATATAATCTAAGGCTAAGCTTTTGGGTCGATCTAAAGAGGCATTTTCATTGTTTTTAAGGAATTCTTTCGCAGTTTCTGGTGAACAAGCAACAACGCAGGGTACTGAGCCAAGAAATAAATGAATAATTGGCCCATATTGAAGTGAAAGCTTGTGAAATGCTTGATGAGGGATCTGGGAAAGGAGGTGAAGATGTCCAATGATCGGAAGAACGACTAAGGGGCTCGGACCCTCGGTGGAAGATGAGATTTAGCTTTACTGTATCTGAAGATGAAAATGGTGGACATCAGGAATATGAAAATGAGAGACAAGTAGGAATAAACATTCTCCATGTTAAGGTGAAGTTGAAAATGATAAACATACAGGAATATAATTCGAATTGGTGGGTTTCACCACATGTTCTATCCTTCTTTATATCTCATATATATATATATATATATATATATATATATATATATATATATATATATATATATATATATATATATAATATATATATATAGTGTAACTTTATTTTCAGAACCCTGTTAAGTGCGGGAACTGCGAGAACCCTTCTAGACCAATCTAAGCCATTGGATGAGTTTGATCAAAGGCTAGGATTAAAAGTGCCAAATTTATAATTAAACAAAAGATGAAGGTTTATTTTGCAACTAAACAAAACGCTGAAAAGGTATTATTGGTACTACACTTTATAAAATATTTAAACCGTATTATAATTCCATCTCTCTCTCTCCCAGATCTAAATCATTTTCAGTTTTCCTCTCTTTCTTCCTCACCAGAAACCCTAGCCGCAAACTCCTAATCACCACCATTACCTGTCGCAAATCCGAGCAACCAACAACGAAACCACCAGATCTTCACAAGATGGACGCATATCGACCATTAAGATGAAAAACGGATCAGTTTTGATGCGGTTGAAAGAGGTTGGCGGCTGATAAAGATGAAGACAAGTTAATTTTGATTCCGGTTTGCAGTCACAAGAGGTACGCACATC
This sequence comes from Artemisia tridentata subsp. tridentata, assembly GCA_021014915.2. Taxonomy (NCBI): domain Eukaryota; kingdom Viridiplantae; phylum Streptophyta; class Magnoliopsida; order Asterales; family Asteraceae; genus Artemisia; species Artemisia tridentata. Next base: position 70,180,709 of record CP139506.1, read on the forward strand.
TCATACTCTACTTATACGCACATCTTATGTCAAAGTTTATTGCTTTACCTATTATTAGTGACTGATAATTAAGGTTTTGGATCCTAGTACTTTTACAATTGTTTGGGTTTTGGATCTTGTGTTCTTTATGTGAAGGATGCCTTTTTTCTAAGAAGTGCGGTTTGGTTGAGTTTGTGGCCATAAGCCCATAACTGAACAGAAACCAACATTTTGTTTTTATATTTTAGTTGTTGGTGATAGAACATACTATAGTTGGTTTAGGATCTTAGTTTTTGTTTTTGTTTTTTTTTTTTTTTTTTTTTTTTTTTGTTTTTTTTTTTTGAGACAAGATGCACGAAAGTGATTTGAATTTTAAGGAGTGTCTGGGTATGCTTAAGGAAATAAGCTTGTAATTTTTGCTTTACCCGAACACTGGATATAAATAGAACATACATGTTATTGTTTGAACATATTTGTTATTATATTGAACATGGCTATATTTCATGTTATTAACATACATGTTATTGAACATAATTGTTTTTACACTGAACCTGGATTTCATGGAAAATACATGTTATTCTTTGAACATACTTGTTACATTGAACATGGATGTTTTTCATTGAACATAGATTGCGCATATATGTTAGGCTAGTTATTATGATTAGAAAGTTACTTACACTATTTGGTTATGGTTTAATTATTTTTGGGCATGTTTGTATCAGATTGATGAAGATGGTGATAGCAATGAAGATATTAGAAGTGGATGCACACATAGATACAATGTGGCGTTTGAAGAAATATGATTATTGAAGGCGTGCATATATGTTCAACTTCTAAAAATGTTGAAGGCGTGATAAAAATTTGTTTTTTAATTGTATTTTAATTGATATTGAATTTTGTGTGTAACATTTATGTTCTTGTTTTGTTATAATTTTACATTATATAAAAAACACATATGCACCTTACTATTTGAAAAACATGCATGTTCTAAAATTATTCAAAACACCTATGCACTACATCTCGAAAATAAAATGAAAAAATTAGTACATAAAAACACCTATGCACTACATCTGGAAAATAACATACATGCTGGAAAAAATTAGTACATATAAAACATACATGCACCTAGTCTTTTTTTTTCAAATAATGCATGCTGGAAAAAAAAAATCCTAAAATTATGGGATTTTAAAAAACGAATTTTAATAAAAAAAATCACAAATAAATAGAAATTGTCTTTTACTATTATACCCTTTTGATTAAATAAAAATATTTAATATTTAAAAAAATATGATTGGTCTAGGGGAGTTCTCGCAGTTCCCGCACTTAACAGGGTTCTGAAAATAAAGCTCCCATATATATATATATATACACGCATGGCTACCACACTTATTTGACAATAAACACATTACACTATTTAACGTTAGTCGTAGAATAGCAACGTACTTTTCAAAGTGTATCGTTTTAGTACATGTACTTTTTTAAAGTTGTAAAATAGCAATGTACTTTCATAAGTGTTCCAATTTAGTACGTTACGATGACGTGTCACGCTATAAATGGTGCCACGTGTCAGACTTTCGGGTATGACACATCAGTATCACGTACTAAATTGGAACACTTATGAAAGTACATTGCTATTCTACAACTTTAAAAAAGTACACGTACTAAAACGATACACTTTGAAAAGTACGTTGCCATTCTACGACTAAACACATTACACTGTTTTCCCTTTTCTTGTCAATAAACACATCACACATGCAGACATGCTTAATGTTTTCTTTTAAACTACTTACCAATCTAGACTAATGCACCACCTAGTTAATGGCTACCACTAGGGGTGTCATTAGGGTCAGATTGACCAGACTCGAACCCGATAAAGCTTATCGGGTCCTGTTAAACTGGGTTAAAAAATATTGCCGGGTTGTTTTGACCCGAACCGATAACCTGATATTATTATCGGGTCGGGTTAGGGTTAGATAATTAATGTTATCGGATCAACCTGATAAGACCCGAAAATCAATATTTAATATTTTAATTAATAATTTTAAGTAATAATTATAAGTAATAGTTAGAATCAAATTTACTTTATTGCATTAAAACATATAATCTCAGACTTTTCTTTTAAGTATATACTGATTTTTCTACATCATTGTCATAGAAATAAGTGTGAAACATATACTTTGGCGATTCTAAATGAACTTCAGTAGGGTCCATCGCACACATCAACTCTAACTACATATCATTAACTCCAACTACATACTGAGTCCAATATGTGTAGTATTAGCTAGGTTGTTTGATGTTTGTTTGAATACTAGTACTTTAGCAATTAGTTTCTATAATGATTTGATTTTTGATTAGTCAAGTGTGAATACTGAACACCTACTGGTATCTGTTAAAAACTTATATTGATTTGTCAAGTGCGAATACTTTCTTTATGATTATCTACATTTTTAAAAGCTACATTGATTAATTTGATATGTCGATGTTTGTACCCGATAATCCGAATCACCCGACTCGACACTAGACAAGTAGAGCTATCACCTCCAATTGGTTTCGCCTTTATAGCAATTAACCCGACCCGAATCCCACCAGAACATGATAACCCGATTCATAATCAGGTCGGGTTGCGGGCCAGTTTTAAAAATTCAAAACCCGATTCAACCCGACCCGACACCCCTAGCTACCACACTTATTTGACAATAAACACATGGTGAACGTTTTCTTTTGAACTACTTACCAATCTTGATTTATACACCACAACTAGTTAACCATTTAAGACCAAATATCTACCTTAAAGTCACACATGCTGAACGTGTTCTTTTTTAACACCACCTAGTTAACCATTTAAGACCAAATATCCACCTTAAAATCACACATGCTTAAACGCATGCCTTTTTTTTTTTTTTTTTTTTTTTAACATCGGATTTTATTAAAACACTAATAAGAAGCTAGAAAAAAAAACAGTTACAAATGAATAAGCGAAGGATTCTTTAGCCAATCTACCCAACTAAAGTTTGACTTGCATCTAGACTTACACCAAGAAAAAGAGCGAGACACAATATCTATAGGTGATGTTGAATATATAATAACATATTAAACAAATTAACGCAGCGGATAACATCACAAATAACGGATCCATATAGCCATATGATCAATCATATAAATAAATATAACTATTATACCTTTGAAGTGTGATCACCACGATGAGATGGAGAAACCCAAGAGATCAATGAGGTTGATCTCTTCTAAGAGTGATACACACAACACTTCCTTGATCACCAATTAGATGTTAGTCTTTTGCTTGTAACCTTGAACTAGCAACACATACAATATGTTTATACTAAAGTGGGATGTAAAAACAAAACCCTAGAAGGGGGAGGTGGTTGTGCCGTGAGGTATATGGAGAGGGGAGGAGAGAATCACTCTTGTTATGTAGAAAGTAATAAGTGTGATTGATATAATTAATCCTTGATTGATTCTATCAATTACATACTTACACTTTGCACCTAGTAAAAGCTCAATAAGCTCCTCCATGCCCTCCACAAGGCCGGCCACCATAAGGGCCCACAATGGGCTTGCCCATTGTTGGTCCAATCCAAAAACGCTAAGTCTAACTTAGTATTCAATGGCCCGTTATAGATCCCTAGTTACATAGCCGTTTATATATTGTAAATACGATAATTACAATCTATAAAATGATGTCTCTGTGTATAAGTGTGTGACCCATAGACTCACATATGTTTATATTTATTATGACACGAGTATACTCCAACAATATCAGCAAACATACATGTTTTTGTCTGAGGCTTTGACCCGAAAATAGAATTGTTGCGAAAGTTCCAAACTGACCACAAGTAATGTAGAAAACACCTTCCAAAACCGTCTTAAGCTTAGCTGAGAGACGAAGATTCATGAGCCAAGCCCACTACTCTTCACAAGTAGATATCGCTATCATGTTAATATCCCACCAGTGAGCAATCTTCTTATAAATATCTTTTACCATGGAGCATACAAAGAAGATATGGCTAGTTGATTCAACCGCCAAATTGCAAGCTGGGCAAAAAATAGAGTCTAAATCCATACCTCTACGAGAAAGATTGAGGCGCGTGGGAAGGTTGTCTAATTTAACTCTCCAAGCATGTATATTAACTTTTTTCGGGTCTGCCTTGATCCAACGAGTTTTGGAAGCAATCACCTCAAGGATTTGATCATCTATGAGATTTCTAACTGACGAAACAGAAAACTCTTTTAAACACATGCTTAACGTTTTCTTTTATAACACTACCTAGTTAACCATTTAAGACCAAATATCTACCTTGTACTAAAATGGACCTTCATATTCAATTCCTTCTTAACATTCCGGCCGACTTGTCAAGAGTGTTATAGAGGGGGTTTAATTGTTAGGATTTTTTATTTATTTATTTTTTTTTCTTTATTTATTTTTTTTTTTTTTTTTGAAATATTAAATACAGTACATGCTTAACGTCTTTTTTTTTAAAGTACTTACTAATCTAGGCTAATACACTACCCAGTTAACGTACCATTTTAGACAAAATGTCTAGCTTTTACCAAAAATGGACCTTTGCGCTTTATGACCAAATATCCACCTTTTACCATGTGGGCTGGCTACGTGTGAATGTACTTGTTTCGGGACACAGATTTTTTTTTTATTTATTTTTTCTTGGATAGTGAGCCTTTTGGTAGGGGTTCAAAAAGATTAAATAATAAAATATGAAAGGTCATAGGGTTAGTACACCAACAACCTTTCCCACCCCTTTTATTATCTGTTTGGAAAATGATTTGGAGGCCTAAATATGTGTTTAATTTTATGCCTAAAGGGAGGTGAAAGTGTTTTATTGGTTTGTGACGGTGTGGGTCCATTTACTCTCACCGATATAATTATGCCACATAAGATTAGGCGTATAATTAGACATGCTAATCAATACTCTATCTGTTTTATTAATATGATAAGACAGTTTTAACGTCTTTTTTGTTCCGTATATATTGTCTTCTATAATTTTGACATTATGGTTTCTGTTTTGCATTTTTTTCCGTCAGATTTACTCATTTTATTAACAGAATAAAGACAGCTTTTATGTTATTTTGCCCTGTATTTTTTGTATTTTAATATTTTTGACTTATCATACTTTACAATTTATGTTTATTTTTTATTTCGCATTTTTATAATGAAATCAAAATTATATAAATGAAAAAACTTTAAAAAAAGAAAATAAAAAAGATAGGAGGTGGGTGAATCCAATTTAAAAAAAAATAAATAAATAAATAAATAAAATATAGGAGGTGTGAATCCTATTTAAAAAAAGAAAAAAAAAAAAAAAATAGGAGGTGTGTGAATACAATGGCAGTTGGAATCTTTCTTGTTCACATTAAAATCTAACAACCTATTCATTATTATGTATACGAGAATGGCGCTGGTCGCCGCGATGCAGGCTAGCGCGTTTAAAAGCAAAATATAGTTGAACAAATATGTACTAATACATGCTTGTATAATAGGAGAAAGTTTTGCCTTTTTTTTTGCCGAGATAGTTTTCTATAAATAAGGAAGAATGTTTTGGCCGTTGTAATAGTAAATCTATGCATTGTACTTGTATGTGTAATTAAGGCCCTTGACTATTGAGTTGCAAACAGCTTTTCATTACTACCTTATCCTAAAATATAATTTCTAATTAGCTATAGTAAGAAGGGTAAAGTTGGATAAACAAACCATTCCATTTGATTTCGTTGTTCAGTACAATGTTTGCAGTCAAAATAATAAAAGGGTAAGCAATGCTATTGAAGTGTGAATAACATTTTGATATGGGGAATACAATAACCAATTAACTATATAATAACCAATTAACTTGAACCATTAAGCTGCTGTTGGCATCTGAAGTGTGGGCAATCCGCTACTGATAATGCATTAGTTAAGTTACCTGCTGACATTTTTTTGCCATTAATTTCCAAAACAACTGCTTATTACAAAGAATTAGAAAAGCTATATTCTGAAACTAAATAGATTGCTATTGCCACCTTAAGCCAAGTCTATCTATCTTGCAAAAACTGAACTGAGAATGAAACGACTGAAGTGAAGTACCTGAGTATCAAAGCGGGCAGTCACGTGAAAGATTTTACAGTGTCGTTTGTGATCTTGAAATGCTCGGATCTCACTAATTTTGGTTGGAAGGTCAATGGTGTGTCGTTCATGACGACCCAAGAGCGTTGTACTTCTGCAAACAGGAAAGCAAATATAACATGTAACTTATAAAATTACCTAAGCAACTTGTCCATTATCCGTCAGCGCGTTCTGTCTGCAAAGCTCTTGTTGACTATATCCTGCAAATTGTACACAGACCACATTATTCAAACAGTTCTTTTTCCGGGTCTGAGTATTATGCACTACAACAGCAAATCGTTGTGAGCTGTATAATTTAAACGGTGATGTGCATGTTACGTTCGTAAACTAAATAAAATAAACACAAATAAGCTTGCGTACATTGGAGGGTTAGGATGATTTGGTCCATCTCTGGTAGCAATGGTTTGCGAAGTATCCGCTATTTCTATGTCAATACCTGTAAGAACAGCAGTTTGCAATGAGTCAGTACACCGTACTGTACATCTATATAATTGGATGATATATTGTACTAAATGGGTGTTTGGATTAGCTTAGTTTCTAGGCCTATGGGCTTATTTGAGAGTGAAAAAAAAGCTCATAATATACGGCCACTTTTCTGGCTTATCAGCTTATCAAGTCGGGCATGTAAGCTCATAAGCTTCAAAAAAAGAGTTTGTGAGCTTTTCGATTTTAAGTAAGCTCATAATCCCAAAAAATGCAGGTAAGGCGCGGTCGCAAGGTAACGCCCTCGTTGAACAAAGTATTGGAAGGCGACAGTAAACTTGCACTTACGGGTATTTGTACCAAATTAGCCATGAACTGACATGTGGTTGTACACATACGCTGCAACATAGTAAAAAGATCGCGACTCATTAAGAATTGAGCAACATATAAACGTACATATGCAAGACAAAGAGATCATCTTCATTCAGTACGTCCAACACACCTCAGAAAGATCAATGGTTGTTGCTTTCCATGTATTTCTTGAATAAACTACAGTCTCTGAAGCGTACCCACTGAACCACACCGTCTGATCCACACGCACTGAACCAAACCCCATGAACAACACCCCGTTAACCACACTCTTTGAACAATAGCCTCCGAACCACACCCTCTGAACTACACCTTCTGAAAGTTGTTATCTATAAAACGAAGACACAATAAAGAAAGATATAATTTTAATAGGCAATCCCAAACACCCTCTTAGCAGTCACCAAATATAAGAAATGTAACATATCAAAAGGCCTTAAAAGCAAACTTACCAACCCAAAACTGTGGAACCGGAAAGACAAACCACATCTGGCCGCAACAGCAAATAGAAGCTGGTTGGCCCGCCTAGGAAGTAGAGTTGGCACACTGTAGTTTATTAAGTACAAATATGGGTTGGCAGACTATAGCTTATCAAGCATAAATATGGCCACAGAAATCATCAACCATGTATGAAAAAACAGTACATAGACACTGATCAGTATTCGACCCCGGAAAAAAATCAATATCACACGAATCATACGCAATAGTTGAATCACATGTTAAACACAACAGGTATTTGGGTTTTTCAAACCTGCTTCTAATTATTAGGCCTATATTTGGGCAAAATAAGCAGTTTTAAGTAAGCATCATCACACCCACTTTGTTGCTGCTGCAGAAAGCAACTTGATTGCATTAACTTAGAATGGATTGTTACACCCATGTGGAAACAAACAATAAGTTATATCTAATGCAGTAAAGGGAAAAGTAGTGGTTGTATGTGGAAGCAAAAGGTATGTTACTAAAGTGCTGCATTATTATAGCTACCGTTCGTTTATATATTACTACGCATAATAAGTATAGAAAATTAACTTTTAACGACGACATGATAGGCAAATACTGCTCGTGGGAACGAAAATTAAGCTCCAAGCACTCAATTAAATCAATGAATTAAGTATACGATATGCGATAAACAATTTATATACCTGGTAGTAGGACAGTGAAAGCTTAAATACAATTACGCTGAAGGAACCTAACAAACCATTAGTAACGTTCTGTCTATTCAACTCCGTAAAGTGGGTGACTTGCAATGACGATAACCTGCCTTCTTGTAACAAACAGCCTCACACGGCCTGCATAATTCATCACATAAATTAACAAATCAACTTCATATTAAAACACTGTTAAGATTAGTGGATAAATAGACCTGTACAGTAGTAACTTAAAACTTACAACATCTTTCCCCGACCGTTCATTCTTCCTTTTCCTCTTCGTCTGACATAACAATCAGACCTTTTCTTAACTCCTACTGAAAGTGTCTGCTGCTTTGAACCGCAATGGAGTCTGAAAAATTTGTAAGTAGTGGTTAGCTGAATTACGAACATAAAAGACCACTACGCATGTTATTGCATCAAAAAAGTAATAACACAGAATGAAATGCTAATCTACATCAGGTAACCAAGTGTGTGCAATACTTTGAGCTGCCTGTCATGGTCAGATGAACATAAACAATCTCAATACCAATCATGTGATTTTATATTTATTTCCTGTGCAAAACATACACGCTACAGACCATAATAAAGATTACCTTCTGCATTATTCGCCATGTACGTTCTGTCGTCATACCACCTGTGCATATCATCTTCCCATCTACTCGCAGTTCTGCTTACAGCAAATAAAACGGACACCAAACTCCCATCACAACAGTGAAATGGAGACCAAAGAACACTGCATTTGTCACCAGTACTTTGAGTTTCTTACCTGCTGCTTACTCATACTGGTGCAACACTATCGAAATTGCTGTACAGAAACGGTATCAACCATAATATCAGCGTGGCACGCATCTTCATCTGTCCCTAAAATCCAGAGAAATTGCGCGTAAAAACCAACATTCAATAAAAGGTTAGATAAAAAGAAGTGCGAATAAGTAGCTGACAGGTTACCGGTACATGAAAGCAAACATTCAATAAAAGGTTAACGTGCTGGTTTTTCAAATATCGCGGCACTTAAGAAAGCAAACAAAAGATAAAAGTGGTCAACTTTAGCGTTTCTTATTGCACCTTCATTAAAGCCACTGTTCAAAATTTGTGTTGCTACATTAGTAGGGAACTTTAGTGCATACAGATACTTTGAAATATAAGTACATAATAGATTTGCCGACACTGTTCTGTATTTTTTTTGGCAAACCTTAGGTGAGTCTGGTATATGTACATACGTAGTAAAAAGGGTGACATACTTTCTTGCGTCGTAGCTTTTCCAGACTTTTGGTACAAATGGAGCATCTTGGGTCAGACACGCCTTTTGCCTGTAAAAGCAGCCACACATCCTATAGCTATAGCTCCCTGTCTAAAAGTTATAGAATAAAGTATGTCATCATCTTAATATGGAAATCAAATAAAATCATACTTGATTGAATTTTTTCACATCGCTCTTTTTATATGCTATCATATCAATTTTAATTATCAAACTTAGCAAAATCACTTAATCTTTGGTTCAATATAAGAATTATTAAAACGATAAAAAGTAGAGAAAAGAAATTTACATGAATGTATAAGAGGAATCCAAAACCAAGGCCACTTCCACTGGTTTTAGAGCTAAGTGCAGGTGCAGGTATCTCACTATAAGGAACGTCAAGTGAGAAAAGGTGGTTAGCGATTATTATGCCCGCTTTGCTTGCTTGGTTGTCCTCTGTACATCTGCAAACATTAGTAAAATTTAGTGTCCGAACGTGTCGAGTCACCCTAGTGTATTTTCCAAACAGTAATGTAGTAGTAGTTTTCAAGGTTCTTGGCCAGTTGTCGGTGGTTTTACAGCCAAAGACAGAGATTCTATAGCATGAGTTTAACTGGATTAGTTAATGTAGTAGGCGACCCGCCACCAATCTTAACTGAGGTTTCAGGAGCATAGCGGTCCTAATATTATCAAACAAAAACTACTATAAACATCGGGTTGTATGTATACAAATCATTTCAAAAAAAAGATCGAGAAGTACCTCAAGAAATTCCAAAATATCTGTAAAAGTATTGTGTTGATTATTGAGATCCTTCTTAGCAATTGCTTTTCCACCCGCCTCAGCAGAAAGGTTACGAACTTGATTCAAGATTTTCCTTCTAAAACCATGTATATGTGCAGCATCTTTAACCGAGGTGTCACTGTCGCCTTTAGAACCACCACAAAACTTCTCCAAATTTCCCATCTCGTATATCAAAGCAAGTGCTTCACCAGCTGCAATCCTAACTGATCTGTCATCCTTGTCCAAAAGTGTAGAAAGATAGGAACCACTCCTGCAAAGTATATTTTACACGTTAGCGTGTACAAACTAAAAGAAGAAAGAGTACAGGGGCTAAAGAAATATACTCACTCTTGCCACAGTTTAGGATCAAGTGTCCATTCTTCCATAGCAGTAAGAAGAAATGACCAAGCAGATACGACTGCAGTTATTATTGCCGGTGATGGCTTAGTCGCAACAACCTGAGATTTATACATATTTTATTCAATATATCCTAGACTTCAGGAACGATTGATTAATAAATAACAAATATGAAGAGACACTTACATTGGAACCAAGTTTTGGGTGAACCACTTGCCGCATAAGTTGCATACATTTTTCAGTTTCTTCGGGTTCATTTCCACCAACAAAACCAATCACAGCCAACCGCTCCAATAACTACAGATTAGTCCAAGCCAAAATAAGATGAGAAATTAAGAAATTAAATTGCAAGCGTTGCAGCTGCCAAAAAAGTACCCAATATTCAAGGCATATAAAGTGGTAAAACACATAAACCAATAGCACGCACAACACATATATAAAACATATAACGGCTAACCCTCATTGGCAATGGGAATGAAAGAAGTGCTGGTCCCCTCTCGAGCTGCAACAACAATTTTAAAAGGCAAATTAGTATCTGAAACAACAAACATGGTTAGAGCAAAAAACATTAGTGAACCTCTTTACGACTTTCAGATATTTTTCTTTTTCTTGTTTTAGTATTCGACGGAGATATGTGGTCTAAATTATTACTGCAAACCTCTTTATTTGTATCAATGTTCCACCTGACATTTCATTGAACAAAAGAAACCAAAACTATCACTACAATTTTCACCTAGACATTTCATCAAACATTTGGAGTGCAACCAATTTCTTTTACAAAAACAACAACAAATTACATAAACCTTTCAACTTTTCAATACCCTTTATCAAAGAATCATACGAAAGAAAACAACAAAGTTAAACACAAACCCACCAAAATCTACCAATTAACACACTGTTTCAATCCATTTTTAACAAAAAAAATATAACAACCCGAGATAAGATAAAGTTTCATTAATACCTGATCTATGATCGCCGGATGATCCGGTCCTGCCACCGGTGGCACTTCTCATCATACCTCCAAAATCAAACCCGTGTGTGTGTGTGTGTGTTTTTTTTTTTTTTTTTTTTTCTGAAATTGTGTTCTGGAAGGGTATAGAATGTTTAAAGTGTACTTCTTCTCATTAAATGAAGCATGGCATGTATCTAAAAAAGTATGGCATTAGATTATGGAGGAACTGATATTTTGTAAATTGTCAATATTATCAGTACCTAACCAAAGAAAAAGGAGATTGTATTTGTATTTGCATGTGTATGTATACCGTATAGTATGGCTTTTGGCGGCAAGGATTTTTGGCGGGAAAATGAAACAGTGCTAAACGACTGCGTTTTTTTTGTGGTTTAATAAAACTGGTAATTTTGCCTTCCCTGTATTACATGGTAATAAAGCATTTCAGAAAATTTCCTCGATATATCCTTTGTAGTTTGTAAGGCTCTCGTATACTTTTCCAACATTTCAATGTCGATTAATATTCTCCACGGAGATCTTCCTGACGTCAAGGTTCGTTTCTAGTTGTATGTTTGTTGCTATGATTCATATTAAGTAGTTTAGAGTAATAATAATGGAGTCTATCATGCATGCATGTTAGCTTCTCTCGCTATTTAGAGTAGAAGAAATCTTGCATCTCATATATATATTTCGATGATGATTTATATTACAGGTAACGTCTCCGCAAGTTGATGCTAAAGAAAGAATCGACGAACTCAAAGAAAAGACTAGAAGAGTTTTGATGACTACTTCAGATCCCAAAATGTCATTGAAGCTAGTTGATACGATTCAAAGATTGAAAATTGGGTACTATTTTCAAGAGGATATCAATGAAATACTAGAAAAGCTCAAACAACGTTTGCCTGATGATGAATTACATATAGTAGCTCTATGTTTTCATCTTCTACGACAAAATGGCATCCCTACCAATTCTGGTACTAGCTTAATTTTCCTGAAACTTAACACGTACAATTATATGAAGAAAAAAAATGTATTTTGCATTTGATCAGTTAGATAATTAGATTTTCCTCTCATCCATTTATTGTTTTAATCATTGCTTAAGTAATACGCATTGAATATCTTGAGTAACTATATATCACCTTTTATTGCAGAGGTTTTCCGAAAATTCATTGATACGAATGGTGAATTCATTAAGTCGACAAGTGAAGACATAGAAGGATTGTTGAGTTTATATGAAGCTTCATACTTGGGTTCAAACGAGGAAATTTTTTTATTGCATGCCAAGGAAATTACTACACGAGAACTCAATATACGTGTTCCAAAATTAAGCCCCAAACTTTCAAAGAAAGTTTTACAAGCTTTAGAGCTTCCAATGCACTTGCGCATGGAAACTTTAGAAGCACGAAGATATATTGAAGACTATGGTAATGAAGACGATCACAACCCATTACTGCTAGAGCTTGCAAAGTTAGATTACAATCATGTTCAATCACTCTTCCGGAGGGAACTGGTTGAGGTGGCTAGGTAAACAAAGAGCACCCCTCTTAGTTCTAGCAGTAATATGCAATGATTACATCGTTTTCTAGTTAAATCAAAATTTATCTTTTTAACAAGCATCAGATTCAAAACTTAAAATCAATACATCGTTTTAATTGTTGTGATTTTAAGATTAGACACATAAACGTGGAGTTTTAATTTGGAAACGAAGGTGTACTTCCTTTTGTTTCTCTTGAATATTTCATTACATCTCTTAGTAATTCAAAATTTTGTTTTAGATGGTGGAACAATTTAGGTGTTGCGCATAAATTTAGTTTTGTACGAGATCGACACATTGAGTGCTTTCTATGGACTGTTGGAGTCCTACCTGAGCCAAAGTACTCTGCTACCAGAATCGAGATGGCTAAAACCACTTCCATTTTGTTGCTTCTTGATGATATATATGACACTTATGGCTCATATGATGATCTTGTACTCCTTACGAAAATAATTCAGAGGTAAGTTTATCGGTTTATTTATTTATTTATTTATTTATGTATTTATTTATTTATTTATTTATTTATTATTATTATTATTATTTTAATGTTGATCTGATTTAATCATATATATATATATTGAAACAAACATTTTTTTCGACAGATGGAACATGAACGAAATTGAACAACTTCCTGAGTATATGCAAGAATGCTACATGGCATTGTATAATACTACCAGTGAGATATGTGATAAAGTCCTTAGAGAACGAGGGTTATATGTCGAACCATTTCTACGCAAGACCGTAACTATTTTCTTCTTAATGTTCTACTAGTGAATCAACTTTATTGTTTGCATATATAGATAGAAATGGATTGATTTTGATAGTTTGTACTTTATATTACAGTGGATCAACATCGTAGAGGGTTACATGGTGGAAGTCAAATGGTTGAAAGCAGGAACCATACCGAACTTTAAAGACTATATGGACAATGCGGTTACAACATCCGGGTCGTATATGGCATTTGTGCATATGTTCTTTCTTATATGCGATGGAGTTAATAAAGAAAACATGGCGGATCTTCTTGAGCCATACCCTAAATTTTTCACCTTGGCAGGAAGCATTCTTCGGCTCTGGGATGATTTGGGAACGGCTAAGGTATTAACTTATATAGTAGAAAGCTATTAGAAGTTGTTATTTTTTTAACTAATACCATGAAGCTTCCTTAAAGTCTTGTGCTATTAGGTTTGTCTTGAACTTGACTAAATATATCAATGTGGCATATATATGTATAGGAGGAACAAGAAAGAGGCAAGGTACTATCGAGCATACAGTTGCTCAAGAAAGAGAAGAAGATAACTTGTGATAAAGACGAAAGAAAACAAATTTTGGAGCTTATCCATGAGTTGTGGAAAGATCTCAACGCGGAGATTGTTGCACCGAATGCGGTGCTCTGGCCGATGATAAGAGTTGCCCTTAACATGTCAAGAACATCTCAAGTTGTTTATCAACATAATGAAGATAGCTATCTATCAAGTGTTAAAGATCATGTAAAAAACTTGTTCTTTAAAGCTATTGATATGTAGTTTTGTAATATGTGCAAGGTTATTCACCATTTGGCACATTAATATTTTCTATGAGATCTTTTGTTTTCTCTCTTAATTCTCTCTGATTTGTGTATTCGTTTGATTAAGAAAATACATTGAACGTTGAGTGTTTGATGTTGTGAGAGACTGCATCCGTTTAAGGGGACAGTCTAATATTTCTTTTGTATGTTTGTTTGCACATGTTTGAGAACAAACGTCTGTTAGGATTCTTTAGTAATAACAGGCCGGGGGCGGTTGGTTGAGTTATCTTGATTCTTGTGATTGATTGATACCACTTTTGTTTGGATTTAGCAAACTAATAACCCTTATTACCACGAGTAGGGTTGGATCAGTTGGAAAACCCCTTGCCTCTCAACCGAGAGGTCAAGGGTTCGATCCTTACTCCTTACAAAAGGCCCGGGGTCCTTTTTTACCTTTGGTAGAACCGGAAGAAGCCTCTCTACCTTAGGTAGGGGTAAGACTGTCTACGTCTCAACCTCCCCCATACACCGTCTTCGACGGTATTGGGACCCATAACCCGTGAAAGATGGTATTGGGAGTTACTTTACTTTTTTTTTTTTTTTACCACGAGTACGCGGTGGGAGGATCTAGTTTGATGAATATGGATTAACAAGTAAATATACATAAATTAGTAACCTTTATCACTCAAATTACTAAGACGAGTGATCCTCTTGTTCTTGACTTCTTGGATCTTGATCTACATGAAAACCAACTAAAGTTGTCTCTAAGGGATGCACACACTACACAGTTGCACAAAAACGCTAGGATGCTAGTGCTTGTTTACGAATAACAAAAACTAAACACATGGTTTTGTTTCTAATTATAAATCAATCGAAATCCATAACTTTCTAGAAGTTGTCGATCACGTTTTGATTAAAACGGATTGGTAAATAATGGGAAAAGAAGGTGTTGTGGGTTACACTGTATATTAGTACTAGTTATAATGTACGCGCACGCGCGGGTAATAAAGTATTTTTATCTATTAAAAAACACGACATTTTCATATTTTGAATTATTTATTTATTTATTTATTTTGTTATTTTTATGGTAGAATATATTTACATATATAAAAAATTTATCTAAAGTGTGTATAATCGAAGGTTAAGTTGAAACTATATTCAAAACTTGTACGCTTATGGTAAGCTGAATGTCTAAAGGGAAGGTGCATAGACATGAACTTTTCAGCTTAAGAAGATATTTACCCAAGACATTCAGCTTAAGAAGATATTTACCCAAGCATATGGCATATGGATAGTAAACAATGCAAGTGACTCAGGTATCTAACTTAATAGCTACACCACATGATGTTGGAATTTAAATAGCATGACACGTATCTAAATAAATAAACACATCAAACACGCATAGCAGAAGCATAGATCTTAATTTAACACATATAGAGAATTACCGAATAATAAATAAGTTACATACCTTTTGTTCTTCTCTTCTCTTCACTTGATTAATAAATAAGATTAACGTGAAACCCATTACCGTTTTATTTTACAATCCAAGATGAACAACTAAAGAAGTTGTTACCGAACTCTTGTACACACATACTATAACCAACCAAGTATTGATGCTAGTGAATGAACACGTAATTAACCAAAACAATTTTTGCTACACAAAAAAAGTTATGGATCTACCCTATAAATAACGTATGATCGGTTTGAGGAAGCAAGGAAGAGAAAACACAAATTAGGGTTATAGCAAGTTAACAAGGTAACATAACAAATAACCCTTGATTTGTATTTATAGACTAAACCTAGCTTGGAGCCAAAGTTACCAACCGAATGGGTTTTAACACCCATGGGCCGATCGGCCTCCACCCAATGAATGGGTTTCTAGATTCTTCCAATCCTCTTTTTCACTAATAGTCCTTTAACTATTAACTTAATGGTCGTTAGTACATTCCGTTAATTACTTAACGTCTGTTATATATCATTTGGTGTCCAAATAATTAATATACATAAATATTATATACATTAATTATTTACTTGGTCATTCATACGTAAAGTGTGCAATCCCTCGGTCCCGTGTTCAAATCTAGACATACACGTTAATATTTTTCCATTAACTCTAACAGCTCCCACTTGGAAATCTATTAAAAGTGTAATGACATTGGTTAGCGTCTAGCAACACGCCAATGCCCCTATTACAACTCAGGTGGTGGTCTCCTGGAAAAACCATTTGATGATAACTGATCATACTTATCCTTTTGTTTCTAATACCCCATTGATAAAGATATGGATCTAAGTCATTCTTTATTAATAATTCTGTTTCTCGTTGTTTATGATTAAATAAGATTACCAAATCTTTTGAACCAGTCAGGGGAGATCTTGGGTGTGGCCACACAAACATCTTACTAATCCCACGAGAGGCCCAGCAGTATTAAACTCCAAATAAATTTGAAGGAACAAATTCTATTTCGACTACGAGCATAACTCATACACTTCGCAACACTTCCGAAAACAATCCTTATAGCTACCACTTACGTATAGCGTTAAATTGAATTACAGAAATACACTACATGCATGACGGTTATCTGGTATCTCAAGTCTGAGGATAACTATATATACATGATTTACTTAATGACAAGATCCATAAAGTAAAATCATGAAGTCGGGATAATTCCTATATAATCATTGATTATCAGGTGAAATTGATATCACAACACATCAATATACCTTCAAGTATATTCTACCAATACTCACATTTGTCTTAATTTAATGATATTCCCATATCATTAAGCGACAACAGACAATTTAGAATATATAAATATATTCACGGATATAAAATGCAAATATAGGATATATTATTAAGAAAATGATAAATAAACATAACACTCTATTTTATTTCATTAAATAATAACTGTTTTACAACATCCCATTATCCAAATACTAATCACAGATATGGATGAAACTCTCAGCTAAACGAAGTCCTATACCCTCTGAAAGTTGTTTAAGCTTTCCACCGGGTAGAGCCTTCGTTAATGGATCTGCTAAGTTGTCATCTGTGTGAACTTTGAGTAATTCGATCTCGCCTATCTTGTGACAACTGGTAAAATTCCCCTGATATTTATATTAATTGACAAATAAAACTTTGTGACTAGGACACTTGACTAGACCATTTTGTGTTAAAACGGATAACAGTCCTGCACATATTGACACTCGGATATCTCACCAGAAAACAGTGAAGTTATCAATATTGATAATTTAAATGTGATTGTTGATTGAAAACGGGAGGTTATCCCGGTTTCACACGGACTGACACCACACGCAAACCATAAAACGGACAATAAGTCATGAAAAATTTAGAAAAGTATTTATGAACTCGGGGATAAACTCAGATGATATTTAACGACTTGAAGAATGAAACTTTGGAACTAAGTAACAGATTAGGACAGAACCAAACCAAACACTGTCTAGCAGGACTTGGGTACTTAACTCACTCACCTTACCCTTAAAATACTTATCTATCTTTAAAAATACAACATTTTACCTAAACAAAATTTATACTTATAAATACAACTAAAAACAAAATACACCCACCAATCCCTTAAATAAATCCACCCAAACCCACTAACTCACTTTCATTTCTTTAGGGATGTGTTATAAGAACGGGGTTTATGACCCTAGTCCGCAAACCCTCCCAGCTTTTGTACTTGTTAGGGTGTACTTGTTATGCTTTTGTACTTTTTTTTTTTTTCTTATTTTGTCTTTTGCTTTTTTTTTTTTTTTTTTTTTTTTTTTTTTTTTTTTTTTTTTTTTTTTTTTTCCATTTTTTTTTTTTTTTTGTCCAAGTGTAGATTGCACAATTTTTTTTTTGTCCAAGTTTTTTTGTCCAAGTGCAGATTGCACAACCAAAGTATCACAAATCATCATCAAAAACATCAAGAAACCACAACCAAAGTATCACAAATCATCATCAAAACCAACTGTCCTCATCAAAACATCACCTTATCAATTTTTTTTATCTAAAAGATCTAACAGAAAAAAAAAACATCATCACGTTATCACTTTTTTTTTAATCATAAACCACCAATTTTTTTTTTTTTATCAAAACTCATTAGTCTTTATCATAAACCAACAGAAACCATCAAGTATAATCAAGATCTAAAAAAAATTCACAGATCTAAAAAAAAGTTCACAACGACAACAGCAACAATGACATCAATCCAAACCCATTCGGTACCACAATCCAAATCCAAACCATAAACAATTAACAACAATGACAACTAGAACATTAAGACTACCCCATCAAGAAATCAAAACATGCTCACAACATCAAAATAAAGATCAAGAACATCAATAATACTGTGAGCTTCAACTCAACACACACTTACGATACCATTTTCGTTTTTCTAATCATTTTTATTTAGCAAAAACATTAAAACCCGTTTGTTATTAACCCGAAATATCAAGATTAACACTGAGTTGACTCGTATACGAGTCAACTCGCGCGTGGTGTTCGCGTTCCATACCTTTCTTCTTCGATCTACACGTTGTGGGTGACAAGAGGTGATGAGGAAAGGTTCTTGGTGGCGCGTGGTGATGACGAGGGTGGCAGTGGGGGGTTGATTGAGCGCGTGAAGTGGTGTAGGTGGTAAAGGAGATGATGTAAAGTGGTTTGGTGGTGGCGGTGTGTCACGGTAGTCGGCGGTGGAGGTGGTGTTGAGGCGGCAGGGGTGCCGACCGGAAGTGAGAGAGAAAGAAGTAGGAGAGATTTTTTTTATTAAAGATAGAAGTGGGAGAGATGAAGATAAAAAAAAGAAAAAAGTTAAGACAAAAAGGACAAAAAAAAAAAAATTTTTAAAAAAAAAGAAAAAAGTACGCCCTAAGGTGTAGACCCCGTTGGAATATAAAAATTAGCGAGGGTCCCCTTTCTTTATTTCTTTTCTTCTTTACTGCAGCCTACTCTCTCTCTCACTCCCTCATTTTGTCGGCAGTATTGTCTTCCCCAAAAATCACCACCATCGAACCATCCCTATCACACACACACCCCTTAAAATTTGTAGTTGACCCTCAAAGGTTAGTCACGAGATCACTTAAGAATAGAAGCCAAAATAGGGATCTTACACCAATTAGGGTTAGTTGTTTTCCCCACAAACCGAAATCGAAATGGAGCCTAACTCCATGAAACTCCATAAATCCACTCCTCCTGGGGACGAATCGAATCACACTTATCTTCAAATACACTCAAAAGATTTAAGAAGTGGTTCGAACAGGAGGCTGTGAAGGTGGGTTTTGGAGTTTTCGAGTTCGAATTTGGAGTGTTTGAATTGTGTTCGAAGTCCCACAAAACTATTCAGGTAAATTATTGATCTTTGGTTTGATATTATTATTATTATTTTTTTAGTTATTCGATTAATAGAAATTAGAAGATATGTCGAATAAGAAAAAAATTAGGGTTAGTATAGTTATCTTAACTACATATAATGGAGCAATGGTCAAAGATGAAAAAGTAAAAAGTCAATATTGTGAAATGTTGAAAACCTTAATAATGGAAACTATTCTAATTGTAATTATGTTTCTTAACTACTTATCGCCTTCCATCTTATCCCTCTTAAACCTACAATACAAACAAATACCCACACATACTAATCATCCATCCCATTTATTTTCAGAAAAAACACACACAAAATACACTCATTTCTTCCGCTATTTCCACCACCACCTAAAACACCACCATCACCCGAGGCCGCCACCATCCCGAGGCCGCCACCACAGACCCGAGGCCGCCACCACCAACCGCCGCCGCCACCACCAG
Source organism: Artemisia tridentata subsp. tridentata (assembly GCA_021014915.2). NCBI lineage: Eukaryota > Viridiplantae > Streptophyta > Magnoliopsida > Asterales > Asteraceae > Artemisia > Artemisia tridentata. The sequence goes on from CP139506.1 coordinate 70,200,923, forward strand.
CCGCCGCCACCCACCAACCACTCAACGGCACCACCAAGTTTTGAGGTATTTTGATAGATCTATTGTTTTTTTTATAGATCCATACATATTTTTTCTAGATCTTGATTTTATTTGTAGATTTATATGTTTCTTTTATAGATCTAACGTTTTTGGTATTTTTTTTGTTAGTGCCGCCTCTTGAAACCACTTTTACCCACTTGCGACCCCAATTTCTTGCCGGAATTGTCATTGGAAAATTTTTTCGTCGCCGGAAAAGGTTACCGCCACCGGAAAAAATTTGAGGTATTTTGATACAATTATGATTTTTAAAAATTTCTTTTATAGATCTATAATATTTTTCATTATATATAGTTTTTATTGATTTTATTTATAGATCTATATGTTTTTTTTTTAGATTAGCCGCCCGGAAAATAAATTTCCTCGCCGGAAAAACTTCTACCCCGCTGCTTCTCAACCGTGACCCACCGCCGCCATTTTTGGAGGTTCTTTTGATTTTTATTATAGATCTATGTAATTTAATGTCTTGAAGTCTTTTGTATAGAATATGTATTTTAAGAACACCTTACTATTAGAACTACAGGATTAAGAACACTGAGGTAAATGTTGGTTTATAAATTTTCCTGCTTGACCCATTAAAAGATAAGACATACTCGAAGAATCTATTAATAATAAATTGAATTTGCCACATCTACTATATTCCTCTGTCTCTACATTTCCCACAACTTGATTTTTTAAATCGCATTGCATAATTTCAGGTGAAACAGCACGTGATAGTCCATATGAGGTCCAGTTAAATATCCCAGTGGAGGGTTATAATCCCATTTAGTTTAGTCTTACAAAAATGTGCGGTAATACTCAGTTTCTAATCTTACTCCTTTTTGAGATATGGGTCCACTTTTGTTTGGCTCATGAGGACTTGAAATCTTTGATGCAGTTTAAATTTTTTTTGCAGAATATAAGCAAAGTGAAGCAGGAAATTCAAGTAAAGGATGGGCTCTATTTGGAATTTTTTCCTGCATGTACGTGAAATTTATTATATTTATTTGCACAACTCTTATATCATTGATAAGTCTTAAAACTTTAAAATGGTGGCTGGTGCATATTCTTGCTGTTCTATATAATTATTTGCAAAGATAAACAATATTTATAATAAAGAGTCATGGAGCAGATTCTTGGTCATTTCGACATTGTTGTGTTGTGGTGGTTTTGTTTACAAAACTCAAGTACAAAAACAGGTCAGGCTGCGTTAATTCCTCTTTTTCTAAAACTATTTTGTTATAGCTCGTGTATGTTTCTCATGGAAAAAAATAAATTATTGTTGATGAATGCAGCATGGGATTTGATGCACTTCCAGGCATGACCATTTTATCCGCATGTTTGGAGACAGTAAGTGGTTTTTTTGTGATATTTCAAAAAATATGATAATTTAAAATTGTAAGTTTAAAATTTAAGGCTCAGCGTGAAACATACGCCCCCGGCATATATGAGATAAAGACAGAATGTGATAGCCTAAACTATTTTTAAATCTCTAAGTTTGTTCATCAGGCACAAAAAATTGCAAATCTAAAAGCACATTTTGGCAATTATATCTGATGATGTATAATTGAAGCCACCAGGATACGTCGCTGCCACCACACTCGCTACCGGCACGCCAGAATCTGCAGCTTATATTCAAATGTATGGTTCATTTTTTCAATTTGTTAAATATTGTTATAAGTTGTTGTGTATATTTGTTTGGGTATTTGTTTCTATTATTTAGTCATGGTTTCATTTTTTGTTCTTGTTCCTGTGCATTGAATACATTACATACAAATCTATTTCCGATTACTGCTTTAATGATGGTTGATTGATTGGTGCTTTAATCGTTGATTGTTCCGGCGCATTAACTTCAAAGATATTATACAAAGTTTCCTCAAATAATTTGGTCTAAAGGCATTATAGAACCGTGTATATATTTTTGTTAAGTTTCTTATGTTTGAAATTTTCTTTAATTGGGTCAAATCTCATGCCTTAATAGATAATAACTACAAGATCACTCGATAAAATAGCTAAAAATTATTGTCAGTTTTCACGCTTATTACTTCATAGAGAGAATATCTTGCAACAACAAAATCAACTCCATGAAATAGATCAACTTTATATACTCGATTCTCTTTATCTATACTACCTTATAATGTATTTAGGACATCTATATTTAGAAGTCTTAAATTTTTTAAGACCAAAAACATTTCCTTTAAAGGAAATCTTAAACAATAAAGTGGTGCAGATTTTTATTCACAATGTACAAAAAATACATCATGCTTTCAATGCAGTCAAATAAAATGTGCGAAAGTTAATACATACATCTGGAACTTAATTAAGTGTCTTTAATTAACTTGTAACAACTCATTTCAATAGCTTCTTGTAACAACATACCTTCAATGCAGTCAAATAAAACCTATGAAAGTTAATAGGTACACATGAAAATTAAACATCTTTAATTGACTTGTAACACCCATTTCAATAGCTTCTTGCATACACATGAAAATTAAATGTCTTTAATTGACTTGTAACAGACAATCATACATGGCTATAAGAACCCCCACCCAACACAAAACAACCATTTGAACTTTCATCTCCATCAAAATTCACAATATCATATCAGTCAACAAACTACAAAAACCAAACTACAACTCGTCAAAAGCATTGCATATTGTGGCCTCGTGATTAGAAACACAAACTATATATCCAGCTCATCTTACAGCTCTTTTTGCTCTATCTCTATTGTTTCTTAGATAATGCGTAAGGGTTTGTCTGGTGGATGGGTAGAAGGACCTTTACCCCAAAACCAGATGAAGGGTGTTTTCAAAGGGTTTGACACTAATGGAGATGGCAAGCTCAGTCGAAAAGAATAAAAGTAGGCTTGAAAAGTCTTGGCTTACGTTGTGCAGGCATAAGGGCTTGGCGTGCAGTGCGTCATGTTGATGCTAACGGTGATGGTCAAATTGGTGATGAAGAGATTGATGAGCTCGCTAAATGTGCTTCCAAGTGGAGAATTTAAATCACTCCTTAGCAATTAGAAGGGTGTATAACAAATCTGCAAAAGATCGGCTTCTAAACCGATTGGGAATCCATAAACAAACAACATCACAGTCAACACAACATAAACCCTTCTCACACAGCACAACAATTAAAAAAAAGAAAAAAAAAATATCTCAGGTCGTGTTACAAAGGGTGTATAACAAATCTGTAAAAGATTTTAAGAACACAATCTCGTCATGGATCTTCAAAGAAAAAATACAAAGCAAACAACCTACCCGAAACCTTATATAAAGATATTGAAGCCGTGTAACAAGCCTTTGTTTTTGCTGCGGATCGTGAAGTCGTTTTCAGAAGACCAAAAGATCAAGGGTTCGTGTTTGATATTCGTGGCAAGATAAAACCTTAGAAAGAGTTTTTGTTTGATATTCAATAAAAGGTCTGATTTTCTTGCAAACATAAATTGTTGGTTATGTTCGGATTTCCAGATATAAGAAAGAAAGGAAGAGTGTGTGATGTTTGTGTGGTTGCAAATCATGGCTGCGTATTTTGGTGAGGGACATTAGGGTAGGAATGAGGTAACTTAGGTTTTGTAAACTTATTTATCAGTCCTTGTGTACCATAGTGGGCTGGGCTTTTTAACCAATTTTTTGTTAAGTGTTGACATTGGATCCGAAATTTTTGACTATTACAAGTTTCAATCCAAAATTTTGAGTTAATCACTTTAAAACACATAACTTAGATATTGTCTTTTTTTTCTTTTTCTTTTTTTTTTTTCTTTTTTTTTTTTTCTCATTTTGAGTCTTGTATTGTTCGTGTGTGATGGGATTGACGAGTTGTAGTTTGTTGACTGAGATTATATTGGGAATGTGAGTTTATTTAGTGTGGATCTGAGATATCACAGTTAGTCCATGTATATCTGAATAAAAAAACTCACATTCCTCTCGCAGCATGTGAAAAGAATATGATCGAATTGATAATTTATTTTGTTTAAACAACCATTATACATAATACTAAAGTGCGTTCAAAAACTGTACCATTTGATGTCGTTTTAATACTGGGTTGCTGGTGGACAGCTTTGGAGCTAACACTTTTTGGGCTTCGATTGTTTGGTCCAATAACATTGAGTACAACAAAAAGAATTGGCTTTTAATAAAAGAAAAAAAAAACACTAAAACGGTACAACTTTTAGTAATAAAAAATATAACAATAACAATCATCTAAGGATTTAAAAACAAATGCATAATAAAATATCAAAAAAAATTACGAAACAAAAAAGCTACAATAAAAAAGATAAAACATACGTCGGCTACAAATCAGCCCCGCTGCAATACATAATATAAATGAAAAACATTTGCTCGCCACAAATTTAGTCACAGGGTACCCGCCGCCGCATTGCGCGGGTACCCTGCTAGTGTTTACTACATATATTTTGTGTATATCACTTTTAAATCTTGAATTCTTGATAAGTTTGAAAACTTAAAATCTATCATAGGAGAGTGATTTGGTTAGCATATGTTTGCTTATATATAAACATGGTAAGTGTACGAGATTTAAAGCAATATGCATCATTCAAAGCATAAAATTCTCCAGGAAAGAATTTGTAATATAGTTTTGGAAAGTATTATAAATACGTGTTGAATAAGTCCCGTGTTTTTGTTTTGTCAATTTTTATCGTAATTGTAAGAAGCAATTGCTTAACTAATTTTTTATTTCTTTAATTGCTACAAGTCACAATAAAGTCATTTAGGATTCCATTTATAGATGTTTTAAAACTACCACGAGTTTTTGAATTCTTCGATGTGAAATTATTAATTAAGTAAACTATTTATGGAAACTATAAACTTTTATTATTATTTTCATTTATAACCCATCTTATTTTCATTTACTTTAAATAGTGTTAGTGTTTAATCAATGTTTTGAAAACCGGGTCTCTAATCGACCCGGTCAAGTCACCGGGTTACCGGTTCGACCTCCGGGTCAACCCGGTCTTCCACAAAAATTAAATTTATATATATTTGGAACGATACAAAAAAAGTATATATATATATATATATATATATATATATATATATATATATATATATATATATATATATATATATATATATATACTAGTGTCAAAGCCCGCCCGATGGGCGGGCATGACTTGTAATTTACGTAAATATGGTTATGCTATTGTTATTTATGTAATATTTAGTATGAGTTGATTTAAATTTTAACTTAGTCATGTAAGGATATCAGTTGTCTTTTATAGTTATAACTTTATTTATTCATTTACGGATATCAGCTATATTGTATAGTTATAATTAACATATGTTGGTTTATGTTTGTATAGAAATGCCTTTGGAGTTCGTTTTGTTTTTGGACCGGGATACATTTCCCTTTTCCTAGGTATTATAATGATCTTATGTGTTGCTTATTTTTTTTGAGTATATTATTTTGTAATGTTTTTTATTTGAAATTTTGATTGTTTGATTGTATGATTGTTTGAGTGTTTCATTGTTTGATTGTTTGTATTGTTTTAAATTGAAACACCATTTTAAAATAATAATGGCTTAAGATAATTCTTACTATTTTTAAATGTGATAGTAAACTGGTGGTTTTTTTTTGTACAATATATTTACATGGATTATACATGATATATACATTTTCAATACATGTTAAATATGTATAGAGTGTTGCATTAAGAAAATAGGTAATCATTACATCTATTTTTTTAGCTTGTATTAATTTGTAACCATTTAATAAGTTAATGTATTTTTTTGTATCATTGAATCTTCCGTTAACTAAACAAACAAACACACTTATCACCATCATCCGATTTTTTGCTGCGATCAAAAAGGTTTTTTTTTTCCTATTATTAGTTTTTTTTTTTAACATTTATAAACCCAGTATGAATATTGAGTTAGTTTAAGAGTATGTGTTGGTATATTATTTAGTTGCGTTTTAAGTTCTTAGTTAATATAAAATAATAATGTCATTAAAATAAGGTGTTTCGTCAGATCACCCGGGCATATAAGCCCGCCTCAGGCGGGCATGTCTTATAATTATTGTTGGCATATTTTACTATAGCGAAAGAAGGGTAGTAGAAAATGGTTGAAAAGTGTACATGATGAAAGAAAGGGTTATAAGGTGATCCGTAAATTCCATCAAATATAACATCTGCTTGGTAATGAAACCATTCTGGTGCATCTATATGGAATGAGTATGAACCATGAGCCAAAAGACATCACATGAGCTAAGCTAGATACCTCCTCTGATGCGCAAAAGACAGGCCATGAGCTACTCCTACTGATATTTTAAGTCGTGCGAGCAAAGAAAGTGAAGTACCTGATACATTGACTGAGGTTATTAGGAAGCGAATGAGGTGTACATGCAGTTGTATATTGGTTAATACTGTTATGCTTCTCATTGATACTGTTTGTTCACCTTAGTACTGCCCACGTATTTTCTTTGTACTGCTGGTTACTTTTTAGTACTGCTTGTTCGATTGAAAGGTTAGTACTGCTCCTAATTATTAGTACTGCTATGCGATACTTGGCGTGTCAAAGAATTCAAGCAAAGCAGAAATTAAAAGTGGTAAGTGTACATCTATGCCCCTGGAAGACTAAATTGAGTTTCTTGAAGTCATTTTCTATTCTTTAGCCATTATAAAGTATTCTTCTATCTATTGACTATTGAGGCATGCTCTACGTTTAGCAGTAGCACATTTTACTTTAGTTCAGTTTTTTATTTAACCCTGCGTTTCATTTCGTTCTGTATTCACTTTTGGCACACTCTTTAATGGTTCACACCCAACATTACATCATTGACTGATGATGAATGCTCTATCTATGTTAATTAAATGAGTCGGGCGACGATCCGCCGCGTTGCGGCGGGGCGTCGTTTTATTTCGTTGATTATTGCACGATATTTTTATTAAGTAGAGAGTAGGCCGGGGGTAAAAAAAAAAATTTTTTTTCGAAGAAGGACTCCTTTTGCAAAGAGTCGCCAATGTCAGGGATATTTTTTGCCAATTTTCGAAACATTTTTTTTGGAAAAAGGACTATTTTTGCAAACAGTCGCCAATGTCAGGGGTAATTTTTGCCAATTGTCGAAACATTTTTTTGGAAAAAGGACTATTTTTGCAAAGAGTCGTGAATTTCAGGGGTATTTTTTGCCAATTTTCGAAAGTTGATTTTGGGCCTGGGCTGCGAGTACTGTAGCTGATTTTGGGCCTGGGCTGCGAGTGCTGTGGAATCAGCGACGTCGTTTTAAATGTGTTTTAATATATATAGTTAATTAAATTAACATTTTTTTAAAATAGAATAATATCATCACTCCACTTCATTTCCTCTTGTTTTCAGTCTTGGATGCAAGATCATCTGCTCACATCCCAATCTCTACATGCCTAGATTAACTTTGTGTAACAGGTTCCCCATTTTAGCTTTAAAACATAACTACAATTGGACGCTGAAGTTGGCGTGTCCAATTCAACTCTTTTTGGCGCTTTTTCTACAATAAAATTTGGCTTGGTGAATGTTATCTTTTCAACACCGTATTTATATCGAATATACTTACTTGCAACAGTTTGTTATATGTCTTTCCGTATCAGTTTCCAGGAAATGTGATTGTACTTTTCTAGGAACATATCTGTATAATGTTTTCTAGGAACATATATGTAGTTCTTGTTATTGACATGTTTCTGTATTTGTGGCCTTGATAGGCTTCTGAAAGCATATGATGTCCCCATCCTTAAGCTATAAACTCATACAAACCAAAAACCCAGCACTTGATCCAATTTTTTTTAAAAGCATTTAAAAGTCCAAAAAAGAGGCGCCAAACACACATAGATACCTGGTTACTCCAAAAAGTTTGCTTCATGTCAATGTGTTTACGTATAACATGGGGTTTAAATCATGTAACACGTTCCATTTATACTGCTCGCTCTCTCGATGCTGACTGCGTCATTCGAATTAAACCATATAACTGTTCGTGTACTCTGGAGCATTCTTGACTGCGTCTTGTTTGGCCTTTGATGCATAGCCTAAAAGTAATAAATGAAAATCAATTTGGGACCAAAAAAAGGGAAGTCAATAAATTAGAAATCAATTTTTTATAAACCATTAAATAAAAGTTTTAGTACCAGGAACCAAGAGGGTTCTCTTATGCAAAAATAAATAATAAAAGAGGACGAAGAAAATAAGAACCTCATTCTAACTGAAGTGCTCTGCATTGCAAATTTTATCGATATTAATTTCTTTCTTAACCGGGCCTCCTTCTCTCTGTTTACTCCCCTGTATAATAACAAATTGCGCAAAACTAAATTCTGAAGTACAAAATGTGAATATTGAAAGCCGTACATTGAAAAAGAAATATATACCCTTTGTAGTTTTTCTTCCAAGCTCTTTGATCTAGCTACTGGTATAAGCTAAATCCAATGACATGTTTCCTGTCCACTATGACACAGACAATAGTCGCTATTCTTATTAAACCAAAAGTGGCTGCTTGTTTATTGTCGACAATCACAATGTACATTTCGCATTATTTAAAAGGGAACAAACTGACTATCAAAAATGCATTAACTTAACAGGAACAGTTGCAGTTTCAAAACATTGTTCGTTTTGCACCCGCTGTGTCTCTGAATTTCCTGGAATAGCGTGAATGTGACGGATACGCGTACCGCTAAAACCTTTTTCCGGACTTCCATTTTCGCGGTTGCCATTATCTGTTGGTTCCACGCGTACTGCTATAAACCTTTTCTGGACCTTCATTAATACCTACAACAGAATGAAATTTATATGAAACACTGTACCGGAATCGTCATTTTATCCTCTATATATAGTACTTCAGCTCGGTAGCTTATGAAACTCTTTCAAATTTGTAGTAGTGAATTAAATAATAGATTCTCCTATCGTCTAGCGCAGACGCACAAATTATTCTAGGTATTTATGAACTCCCTATGTGGCTAAAACATTTTTTTTGTGTCAAGGGTTACCCTGGTGTATGGCTAAAACATTTTGTTTACACATATTTATTTCATCATCAATAGCAACAAAAAGTATGATCAAATTTGTACGTTGCCATTCCAAGTGTAGACACAATTAGATTAGCAGAAACAATAAGCAATCCTAAACCCTTCTTCGCTGCAACAACCTTGTGCAACTGAATACCAAACGGTCCTGTTGCAGCAACCAAATGCCTTTTGGTGCAGCGGTACATCAGGATTCAAACGCAAATCCATATCCAAACACCCTTAAAGATCACCAAATCCTTTTAAGCTTAAATTTCGTAACATAAAAGGTAGTGTAACTGATTTTATAGTAATTTTTTTTAAATAAGATACCTATTAATAAGAAAACATAACTTTTGCTCATTTATTGTTTCAAGTTTTATGTTTGGACTCCAACCCTTTTTGTTTCTTATAATCGTCTAATTTTGTACGTGCGAGTATCATTCAGTACCATCCTTCTAACCTATTTATAAAGTTCTTTATTTTTAAAAGAAGATCTCATAAACAGTGATAATTTATAAACGTAATATAAAAGAAAAAGGTTATCAACCTCGACACTGTTGCATCGCGGAATTGCCGAGCCTTGATTGATGTAGCATCTGCAATCAAATGCTACACGATGTCAATAAATCTTGCTTTAACTTTCGTTGTGCTTCTCTGGGTTCTTTTTTGCTGTGACCTACAAACACAAAAGATATTGGTTACTATGCTTTGCAAAGACCAATAATAAACTACTAAAGAAATAAGTAATGTTACTCACCAAGGCTCTCAGTTAAATTTCCTCTTGTTGAGGATCGATGTCAACATATGCTCCATACGTCATTTTTTCGTGCCCATTTTTTGTTGAAGATCTGTGATACAGAGGTTAGCTTGTGAAAATCTTGACATATTGTGATTATTCGAGTTATAGTAAACTAACTGGCTTTGATCACTGCACATTAGCACAACATATTGTTCATTGTATTGTTAAATTCTAAAGAAGATAGCAGTTTGTTCAGTTAAATCATTAGAAGCCAAAGCTAACAACCCAAACGGTCCAAATATTCCTTTCTTTGATACATCCATTTCACTGCAGATAAGCCGCGGATCAATCAAGCTTTGGTGCATTTCTTCAACCTCTTCTAGATCAGTTAATTTGAACGAAATCTTCATATCGGCCTTTCAAATATAAAAATTTACATTTTAGTCCAGACGTAGCTTAAGCAAAGATAATATTATTAATAAAGGGGTTACCTGTGAAGCAGTTATGCCTACAACTTCATGTAATGATCAACCTTCAAGCTTCTTATATTCAAGTGGTTCCACACGAACAATAGTCCAGACGTAGTTCTACATGTAGCTTCTCCTTCTCTTTCTTGATAACTTCCTTGAAAGGTAAGTTCGGGTAGCGACACGAAAGTGTTTTCTTCAAAACAGCAGTATCCTTGACCCACGCAAGAATAAGAATTACCCCATGAAGTCTGGACCAATCATACAACCAGCCAAAAAGAGACTTAACACACTTATGTGGCATCCTAGTATCTGAACTGCATACATAACAGTCAGTCAGAAAAACTTGCAGACCACACTGTACCAAACACCAGAAGATCAAAAAAATTGCAGACCACACTGTACCAAACACCAGCTTAAGACAGATGGCACACAAACTTTGAACCTCTGGCCTTATTAATGATCAAAGGGGTACAGCAGAAGGACAGAAGAGGCACATCATATTGTCGCCCACTAACAACATACTATGCCCCATACCAGCCTTTACTGCACACCCTTATGAATACTATATTAAACTCTCAAATCACACTGAATTTAACAAAACTGAAAACGTGCAGCAGTCACAGCAACCATGTTTTTAACTGCAGACAGCTGGTGACCTATCTGAACCGAACCATCAAATCTAACTGTAACATACATTATTGTACCCGGATATTTGATAGAATTTACCATGAACCACTGATAGCAGAATTTACCTTGTACCACTGTTAAATAAACTGCACCCACTAATCCTGGAGGTTGGAGATGATCATTTTTGGTGAACACTCATTCGGTTTCATATGCATGTTGGGGCGTTTGGTAATTAAAGTATACAATTTTATAAGAAAGCGGAAATACAGAATACGGAGAACATCACAATGATGCATACCTCCGTTTTACAAATTTAGTCAGACCGTAGTTGGTACAATAAGCAAACAGGATAAATGTACAAAAGGTGAAGAAATACGGTCTGATTTCTATTTTAGATAGCCAACTTTTTATGCCAGAAAAATCCCATTGAAGTTTTGAGAAGCATAGTTTAAGGTAACCAACATTCACAAGTTTCAAACTTTTAATACAATGTGACATGACCTGAGCTCACTTATACATAACAAATTAAGCTAATATATTCTATCTATCAAATAAATTGACTTAACGCTAGTGTCCCCTGAAGGGGCTTCAGAGTGACAGCTGATTCTATTGATAATATCATTCTAGGGTATCAAAAGTCTTCACGTGAAAAATCAAATATACCTGCGTTTCTAGTAACTCTGTTTTACCTTCTTCCATATCACCATCAAACGCTCCATCATCACTATGTGCTGATCTTACTTCAGTCAGACTGCCAACATATTTTTTGGGAAGAAGGGACGGCTTCATGAACATAAATAGTTCATCCTCGTCAAAGTCTTCACTTCCGTCATCACAATAGGCATATCTGTCAGATGAAATAAATTCAATTTAGCTAGAGTAAGATGTATGACAAAATAATACAATAGCTACCAAGTGCTAAAAGATGGTGAAATGATATAGTTGAGTATTAAATATTTGAGCCACAGTGTTTTACCGCATCGAGTTCTGAGATGGCGCCCATAGAGCACTGATTACACAGAGGAGAGAAAATGATAAAACATGCCAGAATGCAGGGATGATCCAAGCATTTTGCCACTGCTCGTTGTATATATCACTTGACTTGAAATAAAGCTGCAATAAAGATTATGTATGAATTAGCTTTCACGAACAGATTTATGCAAAGCAAAATCATTTTCCGTACTGTACCACAAGGACTATTACCTCATGGCATATCCAGCCAACAGACACAATGACAGCAACAGCCAAAGCATTTGTGATCTTCCTGTATACATCTAGCATGGCCATCATTCGTTTAGCCTGGCATATCATCATATAAGTCAGTCAGGTTACACAGAGCCTGAAATTATCAAATGCGGTGCTAGATGATAATGCATAATGTGGAATATGTTCAAGGCACAGTGGATCATGATGCAACAATTTTAACGTCTGCTATACATGATGTTTGGTTCAAGAACCTTCCCAACAGTATGAGCGAAACATATAGCTTCCCATATATGAAAATGAAGCGAAACATGCAAATTATGTTTACATGCATTTAGCTCGAGAAAATCTGAATGCCTACTCCATTAGCAAGATGTATGGCATATGAGATAGTGCTGCACATATAAAATTAGAGAGCTAGTACATTGAAAAAGTACGAATGTTAAGAAATAGCAAGTACCTGAAGCTTATTTAAAGTTGCAGAAAGGGAGGTGAAGATCCAAACAATAAAGAAAGCATCCAAGATTGCCACAGGAAAAGATAGAAATAACATCGCGTTTCCTGAAAGATCACTGATGGCACCAACATGTTCAGCAAGCTCAAGCACTTCGGATGCAATAAAAAAGGTTGCTCCAAGCATGATAACCTTTGAGGTAAGACCGCCAAGGGTTGGTCTTACTACACCATATCCCATAGAAACTGTAAGAATGATCAGGCGTGATACAGTACGCTTCACTGTGCCAAAGGTGACTGCCCATACAGTAATCCCAGTTGGCCGTACCCCACTCTTATTAAACTCTGTATAATCAAAATACCATAAGGTCATCTCAAACATGCCCAATGTTATAACTAACGGTATACAGTTCTGCAGATGATTATGGAAACCAACAGTAACCATCTCGCACCATGAGAAGAAGTGAAGAACTGGTGCCCAACAGTAACCATCTCGCACCGTGAGAAAAAGTGAAGAACTGGCACCCAATATCAACCCCTGCAATCATAATGTCGTGCAGAAAACTTTAGCAATAACCAAAAAGTAAACACACACATACATTTAAGGTAACTTGTAAAATCTTTGAAATTATATAAAAAAACAACATTTTACCTATTTACCCAGTTTTACCCATTTCATTGGTAGCTCGTTTTATACAATTGGCTACTGTAAATAATTATGTTGTTGGCATGCTTTTAAAAAATATAATTACTAATAGTTTAAACATGGATATCACACTTTTGATTCTGTGATCGATCTTCTATTCCTTCAATTAAGTATAGTTTTTAATGTGGTTTGTTGAAAGACTTTGGTTCAATTCATACACAAGTATTTTTTAAAGTGATTTTTTACTCGCAAATAAGCAAAAAAGCCATATAAGCACTTAGCAATCTGAACACATAAGAGAGTGATTATTTCTACCCGTTGAGTTGTAGTCCACAAAATCAATATCACTATTAACAACAACAAAGAACAGCAATATTGGTAATTCCTTGTAAAATATGTTACCTTCTGTCGACTAACTCCAATATAATCAATTCCACATAGCCAATGATTATGGAAACCAACAGTAACCATCTCGCACCGTGAGAAGAAGTGAAGAACTGGTGCCCAACATCAACCCCTGCAATCATAATGTCGTTCAGAAAACTTTAGCAATAACCAAAAAGTAAACACACACATACATTTAAGGTAACTCGTAATATCTTTGAAATTATATAAAAAAATAATTATGCAAGTAAACATGAATATTAATCTTATTTTGGTAAGATCTCAGGAACAAATATAAACAACCCAATGCAGAAAACAAAATCGCAAATTAGCCTTGTATACTTAAACTAATTACCTTTATCATTTGGGTTTCTCAAGTTTTTCTCTACACTTTACGGTCATGACTAAAGATCCTTTTGCCAAACACATTTACGGGGTCTTTCGATTAGCTTACTTTGTCTGCTTATGGATAGCTTATCCGAATTTGGAAAAGCTCAAAAGTTCAGTTTTTCAGCAACGCAAATGATAAACAAAGGCAGCAACACGGTCGCTCAAGCTTCATACTAATATTTCACAACGTTTGGGGTTAAACCCGAATATCTGAAATGTCTTACCTTGTGGCTGTCGTGTCTGCAACTCTATTGGCTCTTGCTCTGTACGTCCAAGAATGCAGTTGCTAGTATCGGTGAACCTTTTGTCTGCTACATATTTTTTTTTATTCTGCAATTCACAATCTTAGCAATTAAAATCAAATTGGGATCCATTGATTTTGATTATTACATAATTAAAACCCCAACCAATCAAATGTGTATGATTATTACATAGGTAAAACCACATCCCATATCTGAAAGAAATATGTTTTATTAATAAAAATATAATCTATCATATCATTAGTTTAACAAAAATATTGATCATTAACAATTAGCAGTACAAACATAAACGCAGAAGTACAAATGATCTTTAACTCTCAACTGGCAGTACTAAAAATAGCCGAACAGTACTAAGTCATTAGGAACAGCAGTATGAATCTAGGGTTTGCACACAATCCTAACTAAACAGCTGCAACATCATATCTCCCAGATCCATGATTTAACCAATATTATCGGTCAAGCATTTTTTTATAGAATAATTAAAAGCAATAATTAAAAGCAGATTAGAATAAAAGCAGGTTAGAATAAACCAATTAGAATTAAAAAAAAAAACTAACCTTAGTCAGTGATGAATGGTATAATGGCACTCCACCAAAACCTTCAAATCGTATGCAGCCCTAAACATTAATTATATAATGTAAATAGAATACTGGGCAGTGGTTGCAATCCATGCCTTTACATGATAGTTACACAATTAAGTAATGCATATGCGAGGAGCATATGCATACTGGGCAGTGGTTGCAATCCAAGAGTGCACTATTGCTAATAGTTAAGTGAGAAACCTTGATGATGAGTTAAAAAAAGATGAGGACCGTATCATTAGAGGTGATTACTGAACTTTTCAAAAAAATGAGGAGATGACTGAGGAAATTATGATATTAGGGTTTTGAGAAAAATGAGGAGATGATTGAGGAAATTATGATATTAGGGTTTTGAGAAAACGTATGGATAATGATTAATTAGATATATGTCGATTAACAAAAATCATTAATTCTACAGACTTATAGATATGGTGTTGCAAAATATAAAACAAAAAACATGTTGGTCTAGTGGTTATCAACTGTGTTAATGTTACAAACCAATCAAGGTTCGATCTTTTCTAGTGAATTTTTTGTACTAATTAATCCCGAATGCCAAGTGGCATAGTTTATGATTATGTGGTATTTTTATGATTATGTGGCATTGAGGTGGCATTTATGTGGCATTATCTACGTGTAATGCCTCCTGTTATATATAATGTAGAGATATATATATATATATATATATATATATATATATATATATATATATATCGAAAATTGGGTTGATACGGGTCACCTCAAACCTAGCGGGTCTAACCGGGTTTCGAAAATATGAAAACCGGTTTAATTTGACCTGTTTTTTCAACCGGTGGAACCGGCCGGGTCGAACCTGTTCAAATATCCTTTCTAGTGAATTTTTTGTACTAATTAATCCCGAATGCCAAGTGGCATATTTATGATTATTTGGCATTTTTATGATTATGTGGCATTGAGGTGGCATTTATGTAACATTATCTACGTGTAATGCCTCCTGTTATATATAATGTAGATATATATATATATATATATATATATATATATATATATATATATATATATATATATATATATATATATATATATATATATATATATATATATATCGAAAACTGGGTTGATACGGGTCACCTCAAACCCAGCGGGTCTAACCGGGTTTCGAAAATATGAAAACCGGTTTAATTTGACCTGTTTTTTCAACCGGTGGAACCGGCCGGGTCGAACCTGTTCAAATATGTTTATTAGTTTCATTAAATGTTTTTATATGTTGTTTGATAGATGTTAAGATTTTTTTCTAGACTTTAGTTATCGTGTAGTACAACCGTTTGCAATTACATTCTGATCGGTTCACGTTCTATTTTGAACGCTAGACAAAACACTCACCACAATATCACAAATCGTCAATTATTTGCCGCTACGAATTCCGTTGCTATGCACGGGTACTCGCCTAGTTATTGTGATTAATGTTGAAAAGATGTGGTTAGAAACCCTCGAATTGAAATTTGAAAGAAAAAGGGGTTAGTTAAAATAAGATGGGTCGAATGGGGGATTAACTTTTAGAAGTCATGGGTTAGTAATTTTGATGTTAGATTTCACTGTTAGAAGGTGTTAATCCTTGGAATGATAAAAGTTTGCAGTAGAATTAAAAGGAAATAGAATTTGAGAAAAATAAGTGAAGTTGTGTTGTTGAGTTTGTCAATTTGAACTAAGAATGTAGATTAGAAGGTTAGTAAGTGAAATTGTGTTGTGAGATTTAAAATGTATTCAACCCTTACCAACTTAGCAAGGGCAGTAGGAATTGAAGAAGAGGAACTAGTGCTTGTGGTGGTCGAATTTCATAGAAATGGGACAATAGAATTTTGAAGGTGGGAACTAGGATGGTATAATTGTGTGTTGAGCCATACTAGTGAACCCAAGAACTGTGGTTGAGGTGAAGTTTGACACATGAACAACGCCCCCAAAACAGCCTTAGGCGAAGCATGAAAGATAGCGCCCTTAGGACTAGTCATTTGAGGACACTAAACTCACCTCTTGTCGACCAAACCAGCCACAAGTTTTCCCCAAAACCATCACCTAGGACACCTTGAATGACTTGAGTGAGAGCATGGTTCGAATCTTGGGTCAAGTGAGATTAGGCTCGACTTGATTTCGCGTTAGAACCTTAGCCAAGGCCCCATTCGAAGTTGCAAAATAGAGTGTTTTAACATTGAAAATCTGTTACTCACAAAATGAAATACCAGGCGAACACAGATCATAAGCCAAGCCCAAAGAAGTGTATATAAGAGTAACAAATTTTGGCATAAGTGAGCCCATCAAATCAATACAAACCGCCCATCCTAGCAAAAATTAAAAAGCCCACCTCGGAGCCCATACCCCTCGAAAAACCCTATAAACAACAGCCCATAAATGGGCTAATTCCCACCTCCCCCCCTACTGCCATAATAAATGGGCCACAGCCCAACTAGGAATTAGGACATTCGAATTTGCTAAGTTAACGACAGGACTAAATGAGAAACATATAAACCATCTCGGATAAAAATTAACACTCCAACTTCCTATGACATACATCAACTAATAAAAATTGTGAATCGGCTAAGCGAAATAATAATAACTAATATATGTTAAAAACAAAAAGCCGTCAAAAATTGTATAAGGTTTGTGTGTTGACAAACTATATTAGCCGAAAAGAGTCAAAGAGACGTCAATTGAACTTAGAAACAACCACATATATATAAAGGGATTATATGGTGCGTCAACTCAAGACACAAAACGGTTAAATATAAAATATACATATATATCTAGTTAAAAATAATTACTTATAATTACAAATCTTAAATAAGAACGAATATATATACACACGATCACGACTATATTTAATAACGGCTATAAATGGATTAATTCATGACCACGTAGGAACCATTATAGGAATAAAGTCACATTATAATAAAAAGTGTATGTAGGACATGACGAGACTAGGGTTATAATATTTATTTTTAACATATAAATCAAGTTCACATGTCTAATAATCACAGAAACGATAGTTCACAAACAAACTGGAAAAGACACGATATAACTGGAATAAAGCTCTCCAATTAACAAAGAAAACAAGCTCAAAACTTTGATGATTTCACACACTACCACAGGCTCGGTATGTTGTGTTTATATAGGGGTTGATACATGCTTACCAATCCTACTCCTAGTACAATTCGAATTCCCTAATTAAACCTTAAACCGACTTAACTCAGGAATCCTAATATGAGTACAACTGTGCTACAGTAACCGACGCTACAGTAACCGACTAAACCATTCCTGCTGGTCGATTCCTATTGCTGCTGGTCATTTGTTGCTTCTGCTGGTCCATTGTTGCTGCTGCCCATGAGCTCGGGTCAGGCAATTAGACCAACATTCACCCCCCTAATTTCTGACTCGAGATAGGGAGGTCTTCAACTCCGAGTAACTCTCTCATCTCCTTGAACTTAATCCTTGCGAGAGCTTTTGTCAGAATATCAGCACGCTGCAAATCACCTCTTACATATTCAACTCGTACTTGGCCTCTTTCAACACACTCTCGGATAAAATGATAACGTGTATTTATATGCTTGCTTCTCCCGTGAAAGACTGGATTTTTCATAAGTGCAATAGCCGATTTGTTGTCAACAAATAAGACCACCACTCTCTCTTCTATTCCGGTTATTTCACCCAACAATCCACGTAACCATATCCCTTGACACGCGGCTGAGGTTGCAGCCATGAACTCGGCTTCACAAGACGATAGAGCCACCGTGTTTTGCTTTTGTGAGCACCAAGTGATAGGTGATTTACCCAGATAAAATACGTGCCCAGTTGTGCTTCGACCATCATCTTGGTCCATAGCATAACTACTATCACTAAACCCCACCAACTCCTTGGTTTCTTCTTGGTTATATCGCACTCCAAAATTCAAACTACCTTGGATATACCGTAGTATTTGTTTCACAGCCGCCATATGTGATTCTTTTGGTTCTTGCATGTAACGACTAACCAAACCAACAGAATAAGATAAATCGGGTCGTGTGTGTAGTAAATACCTTAAACAACCAACTCGTCGTCTATACAATGTTGCATCAACTAGTTTTCCTTCCTTATCCAAGCTTAACTTAACTCCAGGTTCTAATGGACATTGAGTAGAATTCGATTCATGCATTCCAGCATCTTTTAATATCTTCAATGCATAGCCCACTTGACTTATTGAGATACTCGAATCCTCTTGCTTTACTTCAATGCCAATATAATAGCTCAATTTTCCCAAATCACTCATCTCGAACCTTTCTTGCATTTGTTTCTTGAATTCACCAATTTCGCCAAGCCTCGAACCGGTTACCAAGAGATCATCTACATAGACCGCAATAATCAAGATTGACTTGTTTGTCTTCTTCACATACACCGCTTGTTCGTGTTGGCATCGTTTGAACGACATTTGCTTAAGTACTCTATCAAGTTTTGTATTCCACGCCCTCGGGGCTTGTTTAAGTCCATAGAGCGCCTTTTTCAACTTGTAGATTTTCCTTTCTTCTCCTTTCTTCACGAACCCCTCCGGTTGTGTAACAAACACTTGTTCTTCTAATTCTCCATGTAGAAAAGCTGACTTTACATCCAGATGATGTAATTCCCATGCTTCTTTTGCGGCCAATGAGATTAACAAACGCACCGTTTCAATCCGTGCTACGGGCGCAAATACCTCGTCATAGTCAATTCCTTCCTTTTGAACATAACCCTTTGCTACTACACGAGCCTTAAATTTATTAATTGAACCATCCGGATTTCTCTTAATTTTGAACACCCACTTTAATCCAATGGGTTTAACATTAACCGGGGGCTCAACTAACTCCCATGTATCATTCTTCTTAATCGACTCAATCTCTTGCTTCATAGCAATCATCTACTTGCTTGAACCTTTTGCCTCTTGAAACGTTCTTGGTTCATCATCTTCTATTAGGAGCAGATTTTGATCTTCATTAACAGTTGAGGTTCTTGAACTGGACCCCAATATGAAGTCATTAAATCTGGTTGGCATAGTTGAAACCCTCGAAGAACGCCTCAAAGCTGATTGAGTTTCTGTCGCTTGAACTGGGTCAGGGTCATTCACAGCTTCGGCTGGGTTAGGCTGTTCGGTATTGACCATTTGATCTTCATCAGCATCTTGATTTTCAGCCTCTTCTTCATCGGTTACACCTGGGTTCACAAGACCACAACCCGTATCAATAGAACCATGCCATTCTATGACAAACATACCTGGGTTGAGCTCGTGTGTTTCGCTTCCAGCAACATACTTCCAGCCAAGTTCCTCATTAAACTCCGCATCACGACATACCACTACCTTCTTTAGTCTTGGATTGAACAATCGAAAACCTTTTGTTCCTGGCTCGTTTCCGATATAGATGAGTCGTGTTGACCTGTCGTCTAACTTAGGTAAATATGGCCTTGTTCCCGTTGCATAAGCCACACATCCAAATACCCGCAAACCCTCCAAGTTAGGTTTTTTTCCTTTGAAAGCCTCGTATGGTGTTTGATTAACTAGAGCTCGAGTTGAAACTCTATTAATCAAGAACGTAGCATGTCTTACTCCTTCAGCCCACATATAGTTTGGTACGTCTCGTGCTTTCAAGATGCTTCTAGTCATTCCCATGAGAGTACGGTTTCGCCTCTCCACTACTCCATTCTGTTGCGGTGTGTAGGGAGTGGTTAGATGTCTTGTTATACCCTCGTTTTCACAGAAGTTGGTAAATTCTCTTGAAGTGAATTCACCTCCTCTATCGGTCCTTAGGGTTATAATCTTTTTTCCCGCCTTCCTCTCGACTAGAGCTTTGAACTTCTTGAAGTATTCAAATGCCTCTCCTTTTTCCTTCAAGGCAAAAGTCCACATAAACCGTGAGAAGTCATCAATTAAAACGAATGCGTACCTGTTTCCCGCTATGGATGATGGAGAAATCGGTCCACATAGGTCGGCATGTATCAGTTGAAGAGAATGTGTTGCCCTAAATTTTGCTGCCTTAGGAAACGCCTTCTTGGTTTGTTTTCCTACCAAGCAAGATTCACACAACTTGTTCTCTTGATGAATTATTGGCAAATTTTCAACCATGCCCTTCCTTGCCATTAATTCCATTGTCTCGAAATTAATGTGACCCATCCTAGCATGCCATAACCAAGCATCATCTTCCATCTTTGCTTTAAGACATACCGGACTTCCAACTTGGAGCTTTATTTTGTAGAGCCTATTGCTCGTTCTAGGAACCTTCATCAGAAGCTTACCATCCGAGTCACGCATGGTGAGATAACTACCTCTCATACGAATGTCACATCCGCCTTCGGTAGCTTGCCCAAGACTAATGATATTGCTTTTTAGCTCAGGTAGATAATATACTCCAGTGATCAATCGTTGCTCGCCCGTTTTCCCTTCAATGATTATCGAACCCTTCCCTTTTATCTCGATGTAGGAGTTATCACCAAACTTCACTCTGCCGGAGATATTCTCATTCAACTCCGAAAAGTATTCTCGGATCCCAGTTATAAAACCCAGTTATAAAACAAACTGGAAAAGACACGATATAACTGGAATAAAGCTCTCCAATTAACAAAGAAAACAAGCTCAAAACTTTGATGATTTCACACACTACCACAGGCTCGGTATGTTGTGTTTATATAGGGGTTGATACATGCTTACCAATCCTACTCCTAGTACAATTCGAATTCCCTAATTAAACCCTAAACCGACTTAACTCAGGAATCCTAATATGAGTACAACTGTGCTACAGTAACCGACGCTACAGTAACCGACTAAACCATTCCTGCTGGTCGATTCCTATTGCTGCTGGTCATTTGTTGCTTCTGCTGGTCCATTGTTGCTGCTGCCCATGAGCTCGGGTCAGGCAATTAGACCAACACTAGGGTTATAATATTTATTTTTAACATATAAATAAAAATTTAAAATAATAGGTAAACGACGCTAAATGAGATATGAAATGCGTAACTAGAAACTTTAGGCTAATATGATAAATCAATTTAAAGAGTCTAACTAAAATATCCAAGATGACAATTAGAGACCCTTAAGCGATAAACTTCTCGAATATTAACTTAAAAATTTAAAAACAACTTAGAAGAAATTAATAAACAATATACTTACCTAGATTAAGTTAGACCATGCCTTAAGTCATAGAAAGACTCCGACCAATTAGCACCTTGACTTTAGGACCATTGTAGGATTTCACAACACTATCCTTTGGGAGAGACTTTAATAACCACACCAAAGTGTATTTAAACATTGAGATATAAATTCGAATGGACTTGAATATAATACTTGAACTAAAACCTGGTTATGTAATTTAGGTTGCGTGTTGGTGCCGTGCACACTCTAATTTCACTACGTTCACTGTTCAGGCCAACAAATGTGAGTTTATAGCCCCAATTTTTCCCTTACTTGTTTTTACAAATATGGGGTGAGAAACATGCTAAACTTTTTATGGACCATAATATTAATTGTTTTTACTAAAAACTATAGCGCAGATTAGCCTAAGCCCCTGAACCCACTGTTATGCCCATTTTCATGAACCGTTAATTTTCTTTTGGGAAGCGCGATTGCTTTAGATAGATCTATTGGGGTGACTCCCCCGTTCGGGTTGACCGGATAGGCAAACGAATGTAATGCAAGTCAGACTTTCGAGTGTATTGGGTTAAACACTCGCTAAGGGCCCCTAATCATTATTTATGTGTTAGAGATTAGCACACTGGACTGTCGAGCTTCGGTTGCATGAACTTAGTGCTAGCGCAATAGATACTTTTGTATGACATTATATGTGTTGTAATGATCATGCTGGTCCAACTTAATTATTGATGATTTTAAATTAAATCTATGAACTCATCAGCTTTTTGCTGACTTTTTAAGCATGTTTTTCTCAGGTGAATGAATGGACTTATTTGGCAAGGTATGGCAAGGCGGAAGGATCATGGAGCTTTTTATTAAATTGGCTTCCTAAATTTGTGACTTGTTTTTATATGGGACCACATTGTTCAATGGGCCTATTGTCTTTCAAACTAATACTATCTTTTATAAAACTAATTTATGATTTCAATTAAAAATGGAGTATGTATTCCGTTCTTCATATCCTTGTGTTGTGATCACCAATAAGTAGCACCCTCAAAGTTCCGTATGCTTCCGCGAGTTTTGTAAATTTTGGGGTGTTACATATCTCCACTTGTTCTCTAACATAGTGGTACCGGATCGGGAAATGTATGGTGCCCTTCATGATTCCAGTCTCATTAGCAAATGTAATTGCGGCTGAGTTGTCATAATACATTTTAATAGGTCTTTCGATTGAGGGCATAACTCCAAGTCCCGAAATGAATTTCCTAATCCAGATTGCTTCCATTGCGGCTTCTGAGGCAGCAATATAATCACTTTCTGTTGCAGACATCGCTATCGTACTCTGCTTCTTGCTCTTCCAATCCACAACACCTCCAATGATGACAAAGACATATCCTGTCTGAGACTTCGTATCATCTTTATCACACTTCCATGATGCATCGCAGTAACCTGTAACACACAGCTCTGCTTCTGGATTTCCCCCGTACACTAAAAAAATTTCTCTCGTAGATCTTAAATACTTGAGAATATGTTTCACAGCAGTCTAGTGGAGTTCACCTGGATTCTGCTAATAACGACTGGTGATGTTCTGAGCAAATGCCACATCGGGCCTTGTACATCGCACCACATACATAATCGATCCCACAGCCGAAGCATAAGGGATTCTCTTCATGCGTTCCACCTCTTCAGGTGTTGAAGCACAAGCTTTGCTACTCAAGCCATGTTCTACTTGCATTGGCAAAAATCCCTTCTTGGAATTTTGCATATTGAATCTCTTCAATATCTTGTCAAGTAAGCACTTTGCTTAACCAATTAACGCCTTGATCTATCCCTGTAGATCTGATTCCTAGAATGTATGCTGCTCTCCTAGATCTTCATGAAACATTTCCCAAGATAGGCTTTCACCTCATGTAAGCTTGGAATGTTTTTACCCATGATCAATATGTCATCAACATATAGAACTAGGAAAATAACATCACTCCCACTAGCTTTGTGGTATACACACGGCTCATCAAGATTTTGAGTAAATCCAAATCTTTTGATTTCCTCATCAAATCTCTTATTCCATTGACGTGATGCCTGCTTCAATCCATAAATGGATCTTTGAAGCTTGCATACATGGTCAGGGAATTTTGGATTCACAAACCCTTCAGGCTGCGCCATATAGATATCTTCATCTAGGCGACCATTCAAGAAGGGTTTTTGACATCCATCTGCCAAATCTCATAATCATAGTGTGCAGCTATGGCTATGAGAATCCTAATCGCTCTAATGTCAGCTACAGGAGAAAGGGTCTTCTCATAGTCAACACCATATGTTTGGGTAAAGCCTTTAGCCACCAAACGAGCTTTATAGGTGTGTACATTGCCATCCATGTCTGTTTTCTTCTTGAAGAGCTACTTACTCACAAGAACCTTAGCATTGGGAGGAAGGTCTACTTCAATCCAGAATTCATTGTCTCTCATGGATTGCATTTCCTCATTCATAGCAACTTGCCATTTATCCTTCTCAGGACTATTAATGGCAGCCCTATAACTAGTAGGTTCATCAAGATCCCCTAGTATAGTTTCCTCGCACTCTACGTTTAAACATAGACGTTCAGGAGCTTTTACAGATCTTATAGATCTGCGAATGGGAACCACTTCAACTTCAGGTCGAGGACCTAGACTTTCAGGTTCCACAGGAAGTGTGCTAGTGTTTTCAGAAGGTGACGTATCTTCTTGATCATTTTCCAGATCATAAATTCTCCCGCTGAATTCTTGAGATATGAGATTCTCCTCAAGGAAATCTTCATACCTAGCCACAATGACTTTATTCTCTGGTGGGAAGTAAAGTAGTAACCCTTTGTTTCCTTAGGGTATCTTACGAAGATACACTTAACAGATCTTTGTTGGAGTTTATCTGGCGAGTCACGTTTAACAAACGCCTCACAACCCCAGACCTTTATGTAACACCCCAACCCGGCAAGGGTAAAGATATCACAATAATGGATTCATATCAGAACAAAACAAAGCGTACCTCTACAGTAATACAAAAATCTCAAAGGATTACAACGAAATACTGAAACTTCAAGGTTACAACTGAGAACTTCCAAAAACACTAATTCTAAAATATATTATCTTCAAGTCAAATCTAATCCAGAATAGCTATCAAATCTTCTAAGTCCAAAGGTACACTCTTCACTCATTCCCAGCTTCCTACTAAAACCTGCCGCAGGAAAAGAAATGCGGCTGAGCTACGAGAGCTCAGTGAACAGATATAACGATAACAAAAGCAGTAATAGAGAGTAGTACAAATAAAATCAAGAATACAGATCATACCGATACAAATCAAAGCGAAATGAATAAGGAACGAAATAAGGATAAAAGAAAAGAAATAAGGAAAAGGAAACAATAAAGTTATAGAATAAGGGAAAAACAGAAATCTGTCACGAGCCCAGATAACAGATAATACCATAGCATACCAATATAATAAAACAAACCTGTGTAGAGTGATCAGCTCTCAGACAATGTGAAAGACGTGTATCGCACACACCATCAGTCACCAGATATAATAACAGTAAACATATTACATAAACAGAGAACAGATCAAATCTAGGATGCACCCATACGCCCCCGCAGACAAATCATTATCCTAATCATAATGGCCATAACAGATAATAAATAAGGGACGGAACAGGTCATCACTCTCCTGCCCTAGAGTCATGTCAAAGGTGCGTCAATGACATGGACATGAAACCCTCATGCCTAGTGATTGGCTCGGACATCAGACTGTAGGTCAAAGGTCAGATGTACTATCAAAATAATCAAAAGTCATATCTTAAGGGTACATGACAAAAGGTTCATGTCAAACACTTTAGAAATAAATGTCAAAGGTTCAAATCAAAGTTTATCAGATTAAGTTTTATATCAAAGTTTAAGTTCAGATTAAAAGGACCATATCAAATGGTTCAGAAAGAGAATTTCACAAGTTCATAATTAAAGTTTGTAGCAAAAGTTCATTTTAGAAATTCCTGTCAAAAGTTCATTGAAAGCATTCCTTTAATAACGGTTTTCAATAAAATGATCTTTCAGAATAGTTTTCATAAAATAATCTTTCAAAACGGTTTTTCATAAAAACATTCTTTAAAACTAGTTTTCACAAAAGTTAACAACTGTCATATAAAATAGTATCATATCACCATTCATAATCATTCTTTTAAAATAACTTATTTTTCTCAAAACATTTCCAAGTCATAATTAAAAGATTTTCGCATAACAGATTTTTATATCAGGGGTCGTAACACAGGGAATCATGAAAAAGGTTCAAAGCAAAGGGAACTATGATAAGGACATCAACTCAGAAGTTAAACAGGTCAGAACATGAAAGAGATCATAGAAGGCTCACAAAGCAAAGGAATCACACGGAAGGTTCACAAACAGAAGGGAACATAGCAATGGTACAGGGAATCCTAATAAGGGAAATGAAAAACTGAAAGAAAAGGGAATAAAAACCCTTACTGAAAAAGGGCAGAATATCTGTACCTTATTAGCAAAGCAAAATAAGCAAGACAAACACGGAACAGAATCAGGGCTCCTCCTTCTTTACACCTAAAGGAGTAGAAGACGGAATTATAAAGGATTCTAACTTAGATTACTATTTTTAGTTTACCGTTCCATTTTAAGTAACTTTCTATTTTTAGTAGCTTTCCAGATTTAGTAACTTTTATAATTAACAGATTTCCATACTTAGCAAGATATTAACATTACAGATTAGGTTAAGTCCTTATTTCAAGATTACTATGGAATTAAGGTACATTTTATCAAGTTACAAAAGTTTAAGGGTAATTATGACAAGTTTACATAGTTCAGGGTTTTAATTGTAATTTCATCAATTTCAAGGTATAAAATGAAAATACTTCGAGTTACTGATTTAAATACATATTTTATTCAGAATGACATCTTAATCCCTTTAGTTTCATCATTTACAGCTTATACCCCTCCAGTTACATTATTTGCAAAACAAACCCTTTAATTACATAATTCATGATTTAATCCTTATAACATCCATATTTACCAAACAAGCATCTTATTTTACAAAATTACAAAATGTCACCTCAGACTTACGTATAGTACGGATCAGACCCTCAGATTTCCAGAATTTACACTTTTAGTCCCTCCATTTTAATTTATTTCAAATCGAACCCATATTTACCAATAAATCCATATCTTGCAAATTTTACACATAAGGACCCCATGTTATATTTTTCCTACATTGCTACTGACTTAATTAAGTTTATAAAAATATCCCTGAAGTTTCAAAGTTGGCAAAACACACCCTTCTAGTTTAAAACTCAATCGTATATACTAAAAAATTACCAAACCTAAACCTAATTTATCCCAATCATTTAATACTCATTACACAATCATGGTACTGCATTAATTACTCAGAATAATTCCAGAAAAACCAAACCCTAATTCGTTTTAGGGTTTTTATAATTTTTTTCTTTGTTTTTCCACTAAATCCGATAACAAGAATAATTCAAGATCAATTCAATTAAGCTTCCAAAATTCAATTAGCTATTTTTATAGGCTTATATGATCATCATAGAACATGTAAAATTATGAACACACCTTAGAAAAATCGTATAATCATATTTGAGAATTAAGTGTGTTTTAGCTATTTAAATTTCTTATGCTTAATTAAGCTTGCATGATTCATGTTTATTATTTTTCCTGAGTTGTATTCGACCTAAGGATCATTAGAAAAATACCATATCAGATTTAGAACGTAAAAATTAGTCGTATGGAATTAATACCTTGCGTACGAATGAAATCGGACAAAACAATTCACCACGTTTGAATCAAGGCTTCAACAATCGAATTCCTATTTTTCTTAGCTCCCTTACACCTCCATGAACTCCAGAAAATTACTAGATCAAGTCCAGAAAATCGGATGGGTGAGAAAGGGATTTTTGGTTGTCGACTTTTAGGGTTTCGGTATCAAAGGGTTTACAAAAATAATATAATTTGCTTATAACAATAACAAACCGACTTGGAGGGGGAATAAACTCCATATTTTCGGCCCAAAATCAGATAAAATCAAAAGAGTTTGATTTGTGATATTTTTCCTAATTTATTCTTGATATTATCCATATTTAAATGATTTAATATATATAAGTAAATTAAATAATTATGATTTTCAGATTTTTGGTACTTATTTGTGTGCATGAATATTTTTTTGGACATTCAAAAATATTAAAATGTTGTCCTGAAATTATTTTACTTCATATATAGTTCGTTTTCAGAAGTTTGGAATTAATTCAGAACTTTATAAGTGATTTAATTAAATTTTAAAGTTTCAGGGGTGTTTTGGTCATTTTATATGCTTTCTGAATTTCAGGTATTACAACCCCAGACCTTTAAGTAAGATAAGTTGGGAGCTTTTCCATTCCATAATTCATATGGAGTCTTATCAACCTTCTTAGTTCGAATCATATTCAATACGTGAACAGCAGTTTCAAGGGCATAGTCTCAAAAGGATAAGGAAAGAGTTGTTAGATTAAACATAGATCGTACCATATCAAGAAATGTACGATTTCTCCTTTCAGATACATCATTTTGCTGTGGAGTATAAGGAGATGTGAGTTGTTAGATAATTCCACACTCAACTAGATAATCTTTAAACTCTTGGCTTAAATATTCACCACCTCTATCAGATCGAAGAGCCTTAATCTTCTTACCGAGTTGTAATTCTACTTCACTTTTAAAAACCTTGAATGTCTCAAAGACTTCATGTTTATTTTTAAGTAAATAAACATAACCATAACGACTATAGTCATCCGTGAAGGTTAAGAAGTAGGTAGCACCGCGTTTTGACACATGTCTAAGTGGACCGCACACATCAGTGTGTATTAATCCAAGTAGATCTGTAGCCCTTTCCACTTGATGTGAAAAAGGTTTCCTTGTCATCTTCCCAGATATGCAAGATTCGCATTTATCAAATGAATCATCATTGATATTTTGCAAAAGCCCATCATGTTGCAGCTTTTCCATGCATTTCTTGCCAATATGAGCAAGATGACAGTGCAAAAGATAAGATGAATCCAAGTTCGACTTGATTCTCTTATTGCTAATGCTATACATAGAATTATTTTCATTGGATACATGATTCTCCATGTCAATTTCAAACACACCATTTATTGGAATTGCATTAAAGTAAAAAACATTATTTAAAGAAACCGAAATTCCATTATCATTAAATGTGTGAACGAAACCATTATCCTTTTACAAAGAAACTGAAACAACACCTCTAATAATAGACGGTGCATAATGACAATTATTCAAACTAGAATTAAACCCGAAGGCAAAACTAAATCAAATGTCCCTATGGCTTCAACTGCTGCACGTATGCCATTGCCCACGTACAAGTAGCTTTCTCCATAGCCTAGCTTCTTTGCTCCTCTAAGGCCATGCGATGTATTATAGATGTGAGTACCACATCATGTATCATATATCTAGGCATTATGCTTACGTGGAAAAGAAAAAAATTCAATCATAAAAATACCTGAAGTGCTCGCGCCATTTGCAGCCTTCTTATTTTTATTCGCACGACACTCCTCTAGCAGCAATGGACAGTCCCTCTTCCAATGTCCAGGAGTGTTGCAGTGGTGACAAGCAGCCAAATCCTTCTTGGGATAATCCTTCTTCTTAGGAGGATTCTGCCTCTTAGGCTTCTGCTGGTAGGTCACAATCTCCTTGCCCTTGTCAGTTTTAGCTTTGCCCTTCTTATTCGCGTGTTGCGGTTTGTTGGGCTTAGTAATCCTACCACCTCTAATTGTCATTACAACAGGTGTAGGTGCCTTCTTTTACAATCATTTCTCAAAGTCAATAAGCATTGCATGTAAATCACTTATTGTCTTCCCCGTGCAATGCATATTGAAGTTGCGCATAAACTCACCATATAACTCCTCATTGAGGGATCGATTGATGAGGCCAACTTGTACATCTGGCACGTAACCACATTCGAGTGCATCCAATTGGTCCAAATAACCTTTCATCTCCAATACGTGGGCACTCACGGGTTTACTAGCTTCCTGCTTACACTTGGCCAGAGAATCTAACAAGTCATATAACTCTGCCATAGGTGGTTTCTCAAACATACGTTTGAGCTCATTGATCATGTCCATGGGTCCATAGAGCTCAAATTGCTTTTTCAATTGAGTGTCCATCCCAGATAACATGAGACAAGCCACATCATTGTGCTTGTCATAATCATTGTTGTACTCTTCTAGATCAACATTAGAAGCAGTAGCAGCAGGAGCTGTAGGAAGAGGCTTACTAAGATATTCACTTCTTTTGGCCATTCTCAAAACAATTCTAAGAGAACGGTACCAATCATTGAATTTTTTTTGTCCCAATCAACTTTTCTCTTTCAATCATTTGCTTGAAAGCAGAACTCATGTTGTTCATGTTAGTGTTGTCAGGTTGGGCCATTTCTACAGAAAAAGTTCAAAAGTTAGTACTTTCGATAATTAATCTTTTCAAGAAAATTAAACACCCATGGTAAATAATATTTAACCATTTAATTTTCACTAAAAAAACTATGATCCAAATTAACATCGTTTCATCACATCAGTTTTGGCTGCTAGCAATGAAATTACTCAATAAGGTAGAGTTGAACTCAATTGCCAATCTCAATTGCAATTCCTAGAGTCATGGGACTTACATATTTTTCCAACCTCAGTTGCAAATGTAAGCATGTTTTATTCCTAAATCTCTATGCCTTGACACCATTTCATTACATCAGCTTTGGCTGCTAGTAATGAAAGTGCTCAATTAAGTTAACCAACTTAAGAAACTGCAAATTACCATAGTTTCATCACATCAGATTTGGCTGCTAGTAATGAAAGCATGTAATTTGCCCTTTGATTACCATCCCTTGATCATTACATCAGCTTTGGCTGCTAGTAATGAGGGTATCTAATCTCAGGTGTTTCCGTTTCATTGGATGGCATATAACTTAAATTTTAAGGGTAATAATTTTGATGTGTATAATCAAAAAAATATGTACAAAGATGTCATGCATTCATCTTGGATCATATGTTTCATGTAAAAAAACTTTTTACTCTTTCGTAAGCTTAAATCAGCAAAATTTTAATTGATGGTGTTGGAAAACATACAACATTGCCTTAAGATGCTTCGTACATGAATAATGGTTGTACTTGGTAAGTCTAATATGACGCACAGGCGAGCGGAGAGACAAAATGGAGTCTCTTTAAGGCCACAATTTAATGCGAAACCAACCTTATACCCACTTTATAGTTTGTCAAAATTAGGTCTGCAGCTTCGACCATTATGTACAGTTGCATCAATCAATTAAAAAACTTAAGATTTTAAAGCTTAAAAATTTATGTAGTAAATTATTAAATTGCTAGTCTCACCTGGGAGCAAATTATCATGCGAAGTGAACCACTATCGGCACATAAGACTTGGCAATAAATAATTTACCACAAAAGGTTTCATAGTTATTAGGTTCATTTATTTTATTCCAAAAATTACCCTCTTTTTGCTTACAATCCATCATAATTTAAACAAAAAAGATCAAGTAATTTAACAAAAAATAAAAAAACACATAATAACACATATATGACATAAATCATATAGCCACATGCAAACCTTTTGATAAACCCTATTAATAATCTCTATGTGAATTTTTATGCATATAATTATTAAAGCTCCCATTGGTTTTCGAGCGCATTGTACTCAATGGACCACATACACCAAAAATTGGCCGCGTAAATTTTAATAATTACATACCACATTGCACATAACTGATTCATTAATATAATTAATTAGGTCTTCTCTAATTTTAGATTATCTAAAAAAAACATGTAGCACATAAACACAACCTAATCCATACTTCCTTGTATGAAGAATCATGGATCATCCAGGAACGTAACCCTTATTACTCAAATAAACACATAAACACAACATGTTCTTAATTTAGGGTTACAAAACTAACAATTAGTTAAAATAGGGTCGAAACCCTAACCCTAAATTCTAATTTTCGATTTTAATAGTATGTTAAAAAACAAACCCTAAAAAATCGACTTAACATGTATGTTTAAATCAAGAATTGATTTTTATTATGCGTTTAGGTAATTAAAATTACATGTTAAATTGGCTCTTGATGCCACTGTTAGAATTTAAATAGCATGACACGCATCTAAATAAATAAACACATCAAGCACGCATAGCGGAAGCATAGATCTTAATTTAACACATATAGAGAATTACCGAATAATAAATAAGTTACATACCTTTTGTTCTTCTCTTCTCTTTACTTGATTAATAAATAGGATTAACGTGAAATCTCTTACCGTTTTATTTCACAATCCAAGATGAACAACTAAAGTAAGTTGTTACCGAACTTTTGTACACACGCACTATAACCAACCAAGTATTGATGCTAGTGAATGAACACGTAATTAACCAAAACATTTTTTGCTACATAAAAAAAGTTATGGATCGACCCTATAAATAGGGTACGATTGGTTTGAGGTAGCAAGGAAGAGAAAACACAAATTAGGGTTATAGCAAGTGCACAACGTAACATAACAAATAACCCTTGACTTGTATTTATAGACTAAACCTAGCATGGAGCCAAAGTTACCAACCGAATGGGTTTTAACACCCATGGGCCGATCGGCCTCTACCCAATGAATGGGTTTCTAGATTCTTTCAATCCTCATTTTCACTAATAGTCCTTTAACTATTAACTTAACGGTCGTTAGTACATTCTGTTAATTTATTAACATCCGTTATGTATCATTTCGTGTCCAAACAATTAATATACATAAATATTATACACATTAATTATTTACTTGGTCATTCATACGTAAAGTGTGCAATCCTTCGGTCCCGTGTTCGAATTTAGACATACACGTTAATATTTTTCCATTAACTCTAACACATGACTCAAAGACCTTTCGTCATTTTAACAGCCAATATATTTGAAACACTCCGGTAGACTTCAAATTCTGTTGGCACAAACATGCAAACCCATATACTTCTCCAAGACTGAGCGGAAAATAAAGTGACCCCTAGTTCATGAGTTACCCTGATTCCAACTTCTACAAAAATATCAAGTCAGAACAACAAAAAAATATTTTTATTTTTTATACATGTGAGCATAAAAAAGTATTAATAAAATTTTTGGTCAAAACAGAAATATTTAGACATTTTTTACTCTAAAAAAGTTTTAAAACAAATAATACTAATAATTACTTATTACCTAATAAAGAATGATTTAGTTTTTCAAGATGTCAAAACCCATGGTTTTCCTTTATTATATAAAAGATATCAAGAGAAAATTACTAGGTTGGACCTGTAGACACTTAAATGTCTCAATTTGACCAAACTTTATCAAGCTATCGAAAATGCCCATACATCTTGCGTTCATCTTTACGCAAGATACGCAAGATGACGTGTTTTGATCTTTGCCATCGAAAAAAAAAAAAAAAAAAAAAAACAAAACAAAACATCCCGCGCATTATAATACGCAGGATGTATAAAAATACGCAAGATGCAAAAGTAATCATATAATAACATCCCGCGCATATTGCTACGCAGGATATGTACTTTTACGCAAAATGTTATTACTTGAAATATATATTTGGTATGCAAGATACAAATTATTATTTGTTGTTGTCGGTGACTATATATCAAACCCTAGTTAGGGTTTTGTTACTTAAAAAAAGGAAACCCTAGTTTGATGATATTTCTACCTTTTATGCTTTGATATATCATAGTTGTTACCATTAATAAGGATTAATATAGCATAAAACTTACTTTTATTCAACTACGAAGAAAAAAAAGGCGAACTTTATTTAAATAAACATTACGTAGACAATATTAAAAGGTTCAACCAATAAAAACTGTATCCTTTTCGTAAACCTGAACAATGTTCCTCAATGTAATGTTAAGACCAAAGGGTGTTGATTTTGGGGTAAACACTGAAACATTACGAAGTACCAACACAGCTCCGACTTTGATAGAGTCTTTGTAACCTGATTCTTCTGTAAGGACTTTGTGATGAATTGTACCAGAGAATGTCCCCGTTGGATCTTTAAGTGTTACTGTTAGCTCCCCAAGTGCGGTAGGAGTACAAGTCTTGATTACAGCCACAACAAGTTCAAGTTTCCCTTTTATGATACAGTTTTTTATATTGCCAAGACAACCAGTTACGATGATACCTTCGCTATTACGCAGCTTATTAATAGCGCATAGCCATGGCCCACGTGAAAAATGATCATCTTCAACGACATCTTCTTTTATCTTCCTTACATATTCTTGTGTTGGCACTAAACAATAATCAGGGCCACATTCCCTAATGTCCGCATTTTTTCGGAGAATAGCTGCTTGAATAATACCAGCTGGACCGGGTATTAACCTTTCTGGGAAGTTTGAAGAGGTAGATGAAGCCCCAACATTATGTTGGTATCGTTTAGTGTATCCGGAATTGTTTTGTTGGGCCATTTTCCGAATTGTTAAATTTTTCTAGAGTTTAGATAATTTGATAATGGTGATATGTGTTTAGAGAAATTGAATTGTGAATGAGTTTTTATAGACAGGTTTGTGTTATATCCCGCGTAAAAGAATACGCGTACGCGGGGTTGTCATAGACTAGTCACATCAATGTCATTGACTTGTCACATCATTGTCCTAGAGTTGCCTAATCCGTGTCATATCCCGCGTAAAAAATTACGCATACGCGGGGTTGTCATAGATGAGTCACATCAATTTATGTATATGTCACATCATTGTCATATTTCGGGTACAAAATTACTTAGGCATGCAACTGTCATGTTTTGGTCACGACATTGTAT
This sequence comes from Artemisia tridentata subsp. tridentata, assembly GCA_021014915.2. Taxonomy (NCBI): domain Eukaryota; kingdom Viridiplantae; phylum Streptophyta; class Magnoliopsida; order Asterales; family Asteraceae; genus Artemisia; species Artemisia tridentata. Next base: position 70,235,653 of record CP139506.1, read on the forward strand.
TAATATATAAAGCATAAGTTATATTAGCAACATTGTGTTGTTGTACACATAAATAAAAAACATTGAATATTAAGCACAAACAAATTGCATTAAAAAACATTATATTAAAAAACCTAGAACAGTTTTAGAAACAAAAATAGACATACATTGGTAAGCTTAAACACATCAAACTAAACCATATAGGTATTATTTGGTTGATCAAGAAGAATTAGTGATTCTTTGTATGGCCCAATGAAAAACGAACCACCATTTGCTTCAATACCCATGTTTTGAAACTCCTGAGATGTTCGCTCGTACACTTGTAGTGAGTGAGCTACTTGTTGGTTGCTCTTAGATTGAACAATTGGTTCTGCAGCCTTGGTAAATCCAAGTAGTTTTACCTCATTGTCAATTGGGAATGGGACGGTGAATAGCACTGGACACGATGATACAACACCACCATCAAATTCTAATTCCCATGCGCACAAAACTTTGCACTCTTCTGCAAGGTAACTACCTGAAACTACTAGAGAGTTTCGTAGCTGAGATATATAGAACGGAGGCTGAACCGTGAATCTTATCAATTCAGGTATGTTTTGCACTGTAAATTGGTGAGTAACCAAATCAAAAGAAACAATCTTGTACCGTTTGTACGAAACACCATCATTATGAACAAATTTTTCTGAACCAATCCAGAAAATTTTACCACCCACTACTGCTTGACCAGACTGTTTAATTCTAATAGATTCACGGGGCAAACGGCCATTTTCAAGATTGTTCCAACGTCTGGAGCTCAATGTATAAACTGACACATACCATGGTCCTTGACCGTAATATGGGTAATTAATCTTTAAAAGGGTAGGGTCTAAGTTGTCGGGACGGACACCGAAACCGATGACCATTTTTGGTGAATCAGGTTGATCTGAGAAAGTAGGGACGAATATTCCTACAGATCTTTTTATTGATGGGTTCCAAAGAACAACCATCATATTTGAACCATACGAAAAGCACCAGACACCTTCTGAAGTAGCGATAGGCTTAAGAGTTGGAAGATTCAAAGTTGTTTCTAGATTCGTAAAGGCTAAATTTTCATTTACGGAAAACATAAAACCAATATTACCTTGCATATATGTTAAATTGAAACAACACATATCTCTTTCACAAAAACCGTAACTACGGATGAAGTTCGGCAAATCTATGGAAGACTTCCATCGCTTAGACACAGTACGAAACTGTAGTAAAGACTTAACTAGTAGCTTCTTCATGATATCAACTTGAAGGTCGATTGGTATGTTGTCCGACATGTTTTTTAGTAAGTGGTGTAAAGGATGGTGTGTAATTGGCTTAACAATGTAAGACTTAAATAAGAGTATATCCCGCGTAAAAGAATACGCGTACGCGGGGTTGTCATAGACTAGTTACATCAATGTACGTATCTGTCACATCATTGTCATAGACTTGTCACATCCAGTCCATTCTGTGTCATATCCCGCGTAAAAGAAAACGCGTACGCGGAGTTGTCATAGACTAGTCACATCAATGTACGTATCTGTCACATCATTGTCATAGATTTGTCACATCCAGGTCTATTCTGTGTCATATCCCGCGTAAAAGAATACGCGTACGCGGGGTTGTCATAGACTAGTCACATCAATGTACGTATTTGTCACATCATTGTCATAGACTTGTCACATCCAGGTCTATTCTGTGTCATATCCCGCGTAAAAGAATACGCGTACGCGGAGGTGTCATAGACTAGTCACATCAATGTACGTATCTGTCACATCATTGTCATAGACTTGTCACATCCAGGTCTATTCTGTGTCATATCCCGCGTAAAAGAATACGCGTACGCGGAGGTGTCATCAATGTGTATATAAAGAAAGATATATAGCGAAACGTAGCAACTACATTTACTCTAATTCAAAAAAATTTAGACACAAATAGCAATGACTTCAGATACACATAAATTCAAATGTATATTACATTTTGAAGACACTGAACGAGGTGTGGCTATGTATACTAATATCACATACTCGTGGTTAGTTGAATATGTGCGTTCTAAATTCAATGTGGATCCCAATATTCGGCTGCATATTAAATTTTCGCACCCTTCGTTTGACGTTCGAATGGATATTACCGACGATGATGAGGTAAATTTTTTTACTGATTTCGCTTACTCGAATGCAGGAATGCCACATCTGTATGTGGTTAAAGCGAAAGAATTTGAAGAAACAACATGTTTTATGTCCACCCAAAAAAAGGAAACGTTTTACAATTTTTTTGAAACAACAACTACTAACCAAAACATCGAGTCCTCTGCTTTTCAAGAAAACTCATATAATTTATATAATAAAAACCATAGTAAGTCTTTTTTTGATGTTGGCCCATCTAAAAAAATTGAATCGAATGAATATGAAAATGATGGGTCTGGATATAAAGTTGAGCCGTACTTCACAAACCCAGGATCCTCGTTTGCATTCGAGGAGGCCGATGAGGATGTCAAAGATGAAGAAAATGATGGTAATAACCCAAAACCTATTCACCATGAATGGAAAAATATTTTTTCATTAACTCCTGCTGTTCCAGAAACACCTCTTTACCAGTCCAAACCAATAAGTTCAAACAAATACAATTGTGATTCTGATTTTTTTGTCGGAAAGTTTTTTGAAACAAGAGAAAAAATAGACGTTGCAATTAGGTTTAAATGTTTAAAAGAAGGTTACCAGTTTTTAGTTCGAAAGTCGGAACCAGACAGGTTTGATTGTAAATGCTTTTATTATACACAGTGCCAATGGAGAATTAACTCTAAACGCATCAAAGGTTCAGATGTGTTTGTAGTTACAGGTTTGAATGATTTTCACACGTGTCCCAGAACTCAAACATATCCTAACCATCGAAATGCAAATAAAAAAGTTATTGGTCACATTTTTAGTGAGAAGTTAAAAGACAATCGACGGGATTTAAAACCAAAAGATATGCAACAAGACATGTTGGCGCAGTATAAAACAAGTATATCTTACCAACAAGCATGGAGAGGAAAGGATTATGGGTTAGAAATGATTAGGGATTCACCGAAAGAATCGTTTGAAATGTTACCGTATTATTGTCACAACCTAGAAAAAAATAACCCAGGCACAATCGCCCGTATCAAGACAAACAAAAACGGAGTTTTCGAGATGTTATTCGTTGCCATTGGTGTTTCAGTAAGTTATACTAATTTTTTTTTAATTAAATAAATGTTATATGTTATTATACTTTTACTTATTAAAAGGGGTTTACGTTTTCATTTTTTTTTCTTTTTCAGATTCGAAGTTTTGTACAAAATCTCCGCCCTCTGCTTATAGTCGATGGGGCACATTTGAAGGGTCTCTATAAAGGGACAAACTTGTTAGCTGTAGGCATGGATGGAAACAACCAAATTGTGCCCGTTGCTTACGGTATATGCAGAGGGGAGACTGGTGATTGTTGGTCATGGTGGTTTTCAGTCCTCAAAGAATGCATAGCCGATCGCGAGGATTTGGTTATCATATCTGATAGGCATCCTGCTATCGCGTTAGCAGTACACAATGAATACCCTTTGGCGTTTCATGGTATTTGTTGTCGTCATCTAATGATGAACCTTTCTTTGAAAAATAAAAAAACAAAGGGGCTATATTGGAGCATATGCAAAGCGTATACACCTGAAGAATTTAAAAGGAGGATGCAAATACTACAGGCTATTCAGCCTGAGGCTTACAACAAGCTAATTGAAGCGGATGTACAAAGATGGTCCAGAGCATATTCCCCTCGAACTCGTTACAATTATTGTACATCTAACAGTGTTGAGTCTATTAACGCTTGTACTGTCAAATCAAGGAAGCTGCCAATTACAATGCTGACAGAGCAATACCGAAAAATGGTGCAAGATTGGTATTTTAAACGGCGAGAAGTTGCTGATATTTATCTTCCAAAAGAAAATATATATTTTTTTAGATGATTTTGTGTAATATAAAGTCACTGTTTTATGTCTATGTGTTTATGCAGCGAAAATGAAGTATGATATAACAGATTGGGCTGCCCATAAGGTGGAAAAGAGAAAAATAAAAAGCGCAACTTGGAATGTATACGGGATTAACCAAGATCGATTCCAGGTGTACGATGGCCGATACAATCGTGAGGTCAACTTAGCGACCAACTCATGCAACTGCCGCCAGTGGCAGCTTTCCGGGATACCTTGTGGTCACGTTATTTCTGTTACTAGGTTCTTAGGTCTAACAGATTGTGTGCAGTTCGTACAGGATTGGTTTAAAAAACAGAAATACCAAGCGACATAAGCAGATTCGGTTAATTTTGTTGGAGAGTTTCACGAATGGGAGTATCCACCGCACATACAACCCATCATTCCTCCACGAATGGACAACCCACAACCCGGTCGGCCAAAAAATACTAACCGTATACCATCTCAGGGTGAGGAACCACAAGTAAAACAATGTGGTAGTTGTGGTCAAGCGGGTCATAAATCTTATCAATGCAAAAAGAAAAAAACAGTGGACGAGCAACATGAAGGTCCACATACGTTCGACGCATACCCGACTGAAACACATCATCATAACTTTCCGATTAATGACACGCACCTATCGCAAGTATTTGAACATAACACATATAAACCGCAACCATATGAACAAGGTGAGGCAAGCCACGAACAAAATGCTATTTATAACCCGTCTCATGGCTATGAACTATACGACTCCCAACCATACGCCTCTCAACATCTGACTGATCAAAACACGCAGGAATCTGATAATAGTTGGTTTAATTTCTTTGGTTTGTAGCAAGTTAGTTATTATTATCCTGTTATTGTTGTTAATGTGTAACATACGTTACGTAATTTGTAAGAAATTCCATTTGTAATGCACGTATGTTTGTGCACAACAACTATGTTGGAATAGTAGGAATGACAAGTGGGTGAAAATGATGGTCACTTACACTGTTGATTTGATAACACATAGCGTCTTTCATGAAAATAAATAAAGCATTGATTTGATTACTCACTTACCTTTTAGGACAACGGAATGAATGCTTACCTACCCGACCAAATTATATATATATATATAACAGTTCGTGGTTTCTACAAATGAAATACACTTGTTCCGTTCACGAAATGTCTACATCTAACAACCCTATTTTCGCATTCACTGTCAACTACAACGGAAAATTTATAGTTAACCCATTCACATATCAAGACGGTTCACGCATCAATATTATTGTGCCACAACTTGATTTTCAGGGTATGCTTACCTATCTCAGCAGAAAATTACCTACACGAGTCCACTGTCTATATTACGCATTGCCACAAAACAATACATTACAGGGTATGAAAGCAATTAACAACGATTATGATATTGATGTTATGTATGACATCGCAAAAGTTGCTGGGAATATCCAAATTTTCGTTTCTGGTGGTCGTGTAGATATAAGCACAATTTTGATTCCAGATGATGGTTCTTTGGAAGAATCTTTTGTTGGTGTAATTACAGAAGAAACTAAATTAAAACGTGAAGAGCGTGTCCGGTATCTACATCAAATGGTTCAAAGAAGAAACAAGCGAGAAGAGCGTATCCGGTTTAAAGTTGACAGCAAGAAAAAAAGCAAACCTACTAAACCTTATACGCAAACGGTTTACAATTTTCTTGTTCACAATAATGGTCAATTGGTTTGCAATGACGGAAAACCAAAGTATGCAAACGGTTGGAAGATGAACATCAACATTCCAAGAATGAAGTTGGAAGAGCTGAAGCAATATTTGTTTAACATTGTTGATAGGAAGATTCATGCTCTTTATTATGATGTACCACACACTGGGTTTTCAATCACCGTCAAACTAAGAAACAACTATGATATGCACGTGATGTTTGATATTTCAGCAGCACAAGGCCAGTTGGAGATTTACATTGACCATGTAGGTGTCGATTTTTTTATTGCAAAACATATATGCCCAAATGCTACCTTGGCAGAAATGATGGATCATGTGATAACAGACTACACAAGTGACAACGAGGATAGAATGAAGAATATGGCACAATCAGATTACACTTTTGAGCAAATGGTGGAATGGGCGGAACAAGACCACTTTGAGCACGAGGAAGCTAAAGCAGATGAACGTAATAAAGCGATTTTGAAGCCTTGGTTCTATTATTAAATTTGTGTCATGTTTGCGTTAAGATATCCTCTTTTGTTCTTGTACTTTATATGATTTTCGTAATATGTTATCCTCTTTTGTTCTTGTACATTACAATTTTTTTGGAGCACAAACAAGAATGCTAAACTTAAAATATATACACCTTCAAGAATGATTTCAATTAATCATAACCACACATACTAGTTTCCTCACATCGACATAAATAATACATCCGGGGATTTCAATTAATCATAACCACACATACTAGTTTCCTCACATCGACATAAATAATACATCCGGGCCATGTTAAACCTAACTGCTTGAAAAAAGAGTTCCATATTTTTCTCATCCCATTTTGGTGGAAAGTTTCTTGACACAAACTGATATAGGAGCCAACAAGTGATGACTCCACAATCTTTGGAATTCTGTTGCTGTGGGCATGGAAAAACTGGGTCGTTGTAGTAAAATGTAAAGTTGTAGTGTCTCCGCCCTGTTCGTGTAAAGTGTCCCAACTCTTCTAAACAGGTGTTGAGATGGCCAGTCCATTCTTCTAGATAGTTTTTTAGAAATTCACGACGATCAGTATTGTGCAGGGAGTCAAGAACAAACAAACTGGATAAACTTAGGTTAATGATCAAAGTTACCCAGTGATTGCCTCCTACCATCATCGGCATCAACACCTACATTGAAAATTTATTAAAAAAATACACAATCGTATAAGATTATATTGAATCATTTTACGTTGAAAGACCTTTACTTACAAAGACGACATCATCCCAAGACGGGTATGGAGGCGTGCTACCATCCAATGTTCCCCTGATCCAAGGATCTATCGTAAGCATGGGTACATCACCTTTTTTAGTGGGGTAAGTCGAGGCTGTCCACGACTTCGAAACAGTCCATACCGCATTAGCTTGCCTCATTCTTATTATGATCTCGACCCAACTATTCATATGCTGATTTACAAGAATATATTGAGTTATTTTACGGTCTTGAATATAAAATAATCTAAACCTTTAAAAATATAGAACAATAAACTTACATCGTCAGTCAACCAACCAATTTTATCGGCTGGTCCTGGATCATTACCGTTCCTGTAATGATCCGGAAGTAGCTTTTGAAAGAAACTCAGATCTGCCAACCAACCCCTTGGAAGGCAGTCAAGATATATAACTGTTGGGTTTTCAAGGAACTCATTAAGTGGAACATAACTCCGACGCTCAACCTAAAAACAAAAGATAAAGTGTAACTATGTTAATCAAAACATAAATACTAATAAATTTAAAACATCTTTTAGTTTTACCTTCTTGGGTTCAATATTATGTACTAATATTGGATCCCCAAAACCAGCACCAACACAACTAACATCAGCAACCTCTTCATCCTCATCATCCGCTGCTTCTCCTAAGTTCAACAGTGGAATCTCCGAGGTCTTCTTATTCCGTTTTATTTTACCCCCACGTTTCTTAGGGACGATAGTGGTAGGTCCCTGTTGGGTATACGGATCTTGCTGATATTTAGTCGGTTTACAATCCCTCCTCGGTCGCTCCATCGCATCCTTAACATCAATATGATTACTAGTACACAATAATAATCGATATTTATTTTAAATAATTAATATGTTACCTGCTTCTCAAGCCCAACGTTAGGGCTGTGAGATGGACCTCCCTGGTCATGAATGGGCGTGGCAAACGCAGTGAACCCATAAGGTGTACGTGTAGCAATATGTTCACTGGTTGGAAACCATGATGGACATGTAGACGGCACCGCAGGTGAAGGTACACGAAGATCTTCAAAGAAAGAATCGTTAGGCGCCGCAACAGTTGGACGTCTGGGCCGTTGCGATCCCTATATATAAAATTAAAAGGAAAAGTGAGTAACCAACAAATGTAAATATAATTAAATTAAAAGCATGAAAATATACCTGCGTGTTTTGAAAACCACTAAAGGCACTGAAACCAACATTCTCACCAACAACGAAGCTTGATTCTCTTTGTGGCCGTGGATTCTTCACAAATCGGAATTGATGCAATACGTTTTTTAAACAAACAATTAAAAAAATATTAACTAATGTTGATACAAAACAATTATTTAAACAAATAATTTTTTAAACTGCTTACCCCATATTTTTTGTTTAATTGTTCGATTTGGAGGTCATGTTTCTTTAACCATGCTTCAACTACGGGGGGAATATCTTCCCGCACAGATCGGTTTGCCGGCTGTTGTATGACTGGATGTGGGGGCGGGTTCCCATAAAAAAGGCTCTACTTTGAATCCACCAGTCGGTATTTTGCTCAAACTCATCTGGGATAAGCCTAGCCAACGGCCGCCTTACCTATTAAGAAAAAGTACAATATATACCACGTTAAAAAATCCAAACAATATTTATTTATTGTATCGTAATAAATTTAGTTCATATGTCAAACTCACATTCAATTCACCATCCAGAATAATGTTTACACCCTCCCGGTTCACCAAGCGGCTAAAACCCCAAGCAATTGATCGGGGATACAACTGTTGATGAGAAAAAAATAGGGCTGCACCATGTGGGAACGACTCCAATATCCACGTCTACAAATAAGGAAATTATTATTAGAAATTGCTAACGGGAAACATATACATCAAGTTTACAAATTTATATATGACATACCTTGAAGGCCCACATAAATCCATTCAACGAGTACTTAGGCATTGTATTGGGATCCCTCCCCTCGGCAAAGTGCTTTACCCTACGCGTTACTGCTGCATCCTTTATATTCTTGTACAAGTCTGGCCATACATAAGACCCCCACGGATACAAATTCCAGGCATCTAAATCCTCGACTAACCTAAGTATCCATTCTTCGACTACTTTCCTAATCTCAGTCCCTTCTAACACCAACATCAACACGCATATCAAACATACGCGAACAGCATCCTCGTCACTCAACTCAAAAAACTGTTTACTATTTATTATACTACGCAACATACCAACTTTTATTGATCTTGAATCTGCTGTCGAGGGGAACACTCGTCTCCTAAACATCATAGGTCCTTCTTGATAAAGATTTCTAAAATCCGTCCCAAACCTTAAACTAGTAACTAGACAAAATTCCTCTCTACCAAACTTAATCTCAACCTCACCTACCCGAGATAGATCACGTACACGATATCTCAAAGGAACAATGTTTGTCTCACCCTCATCACACGGCACTTGGTGGCATATAAAATAATGCACTAAGACAGCACTCTCTTGCATTTGTGGTATATCTAGCAACCAACCAAAGCATGTTTGCCTAAATAACTGTTCCCTTGGGGTGTTACTGATAAGTTTTTTAATATCCCTAACTAACGACAACTTACTCCTACATGAAACTTCCGCCGGATAATCCTAAAATAACAAATACATATAAATATATATTACAACACATATACTTTACAAATAAATAAACAATGCGTGTTTTATAGAAAAAAATTATTTTAGATTGCGAAATACCCGATAATCCGTCATATTCAACGACAAACAACCACCACCACCACCTTTCACCTTACCACCAACAGCAACACCACCACACAACGAGAGCAACCACACCGACAAAACAACGACAAACAACCACCACCACCACCTTTCACCTTACCACCAACACCACCACACAACGAGAGCAACCACACCGCCAATGTACAACGACAAACAACCACCACCACCACCTTTCACCTTACCACCAACACCAACAACACCACACAACGAGAGCAACCACACCGCCAATGTACAACTTGTATTTTATAGCATCAGTTTTTTCTTTGCAAATGAAATTCATGCATGTGTCTCTTTATCTTGTATGTATCGAACAATGTAATATGTAATGAAGCTTAGTATGAGTTTTTTCTTTGCAAATGAAATTCATGCAAATGAAACTCTTCACTGCATGTGTTTTTATCTTGTACGAGTATGTACGACGAGTATGTACGAGTATATGAATTTGTCGGATTTAGCATGCATGGGTCTCTTCACATCCCTTCAAACATCCCTTCAAACGTTCCTTCCCGAGGTTTGTTTTTTCCACATTTTGCGTAATTTAATACATCTTGCATATGTATATGCGCGGGATGTTATTATATGATTACTTTTGCATCTTGCGTATTTTTATACATCCTGCGTATTATTATGCGCATGATGTTTTGTTTTGTGTTTTTTTTTTTTCGACGGCAAAGATCAAAACACGTCATCTTGCGTAAAGATAAACGCAAGATGTATGGGCATTTTCGATAGCTTGATAAAGTTTGGTCAAATTGAGACATTTAAATGTCTGCAGGTCCAACCTAGTAATTAACATTTATATAAAAGATATCTTGAACCAACATGGAGTTCATTGTGGCAGTGACTCACCCAAAGCTCATGAGAGATATCTTAACTACTAGTATATATAAAGCATGTATGGTCAACACTTAGTCAATGCTGAAAACTGAATTTTCGTTAATGCCCAAAATGCCCTTCTCAATCTTAACTAAATGCGTGCATAAAATACAACAAAACACACATGCTCCCACCACATATTTATCTAACCTAAAATACACATATCTCTCTCTCAACAAATAACAACCGCCGCCGCCATTAACCACCGTCTGCCGAAATTGCCACCACCTTTCGGTGGTTTAGGTGGTTTCAGGTAGTCTGGGATGGGTTTTTGGTTGTTGTTGGTGGTTTCGTTTGTCCAACACCGAGCCTCCCATCACCTTCGGAAACCCACAACCGAGACCCGACACCACTGAAAGATCTACCTATTTAAAGGTTTCTTGAAGTTTTAAAGGTTCTTTTTTTATATAAACAATATATGTTCCTTACTTTTTTAAAGCTTTTTTGTTTAGATCTATTTTTTTGATAAGTTTGAGTAGTTATAATAGTTTCGATTTTTTTTTTTGTAGATCCGCGGTTGGTGCGCTGGGTTGGTGGTTGTGTGGTAGTTGTTTCAGATCTACAACATTCTGAATTATTTCAGTTCAAAAATGTGGTTTTAAGGTTGTCGCTCTATTTTGCTCCGGGTTTGTTTATCATTTTGTCGTGCTCCGCTTCAAGTGTATAATCTGCTCTAACTTTATTGCTGTTGTTATCCATATTCATTGGTATGGAGTTCATAGTTTTGTATTTAGGAAGTTTTGAATTAAAAAATAATATGCATTTTTGAATAAAATATGGTGTGTTGTTTTGCTCAACTTTACAAACCTTTATGTTGTTTTGATTCCATATGAAGTTCATTCACCTCTTGTATACATCAGTTTTCATTAAGGTTAGAAAGAGTTTTGGAATTTAAATATTATTGTGGTGCTCACATGAACAAAAAGAGTTAGAGTGCGTTTGTTTTTTGTTTTTTGCTTCTGAACAGGGTCTGAATGACCCAAATGTCTGAATCGGTCAGACATTTGGTCGTTCAGACCGTTTGTTTTTTTTTTTTTTTTTTTTCGTTCAGACGCGTTCAGATGCAGTTAGATCTTAATGGTCAAGACTTGAGAGGGGTGTCTTAACGCGTCTGAATGACTCTTGTTGACACAGAATAACCAAAAAAAAAAAAATTTTTTTTCCAGTAAAAACATGAGTTTTTTTTTTCCCCGTTCAGATGCGTTCAGATTCAGACATTTACGCCTCAGATTCAGATTCAGATGTGCGGTTCAGATTCAGATTCAGACCCTCTTAATAATCAAACACCACCTTAGTAATTTATATAGCACGTGTTTTCATTTTCTCTTCTATGTTTTTGTTTTTATCCATATTCATTGTTCAGTTACTTATTTAAGCTTTTTGTGAAAATATTTCTGGCAAGAAGAAAAAGTGTTTGCTGAGACCGAGGCTGTTTCTGAAATGGTTATGAGTGAGAATGAGGCAAATGGATCATCTGAATGGGTTGTTACTGAAGTAGATGAAAGTGGTGATGATGGGGAAAGTTCTTATCATGTTCCACCAACTATTGCTAATGCAGGTAAAATAATTTTTCTTTACTTTATATATATATTTTTTTATAAATTCTGAAAATTTTAGTATGAAACTAGCAAGTACGTAGCTTGGGTAAAATGATTACAGAAACCTGTTTGAGAATGTAATGTACAACTCAATCGAGTCAATTTTTAGAGAAGTTCCTACACCTATTTGATAATCACGTACAAAACATAAATGCTATTACTTGTCATCATAAATTGTGTCCCTTTTTGAGGCTTCAGCGACCAGTAAGTCAGTGAGTTTTGGTGCTTCTAAATGCACCAAAGACTTGTTCCAATGCTGCTTCCAGGCATTGATTTTGACCACTATTGAGAGACTCGCAATAACGACTTTAAGGATAGAAGGCACACCACAAAATAGGTTATTATCCAAATTCCACCATGTGCACAATTTCAACCATAGACTAGCAGCAATTGAAATGATGGTTGTTCTCAATTAAGGCCATTATAAAAAAAAAAATAAAAAAAAAAAAAAAAAAGAGAAAAAAAAAAATTGGACATCTGAGTCTTAGTTTATAACACGTGAGTCTAGATTAATTTTTGTAAACATTCAATTTTTGATGATGCGCAATGTGTTGATATTTAGTTTGATTGGCACACAATTGCTCCATTTGAATTTAGGACACCAGTTACATGTAAGATAATGTCAAATTTAAGTTCTGACTTCAGCTATTTAGATAGACTATGACCTTTTGTTGTTAATTTGTGACTTGAAGAAAAAATCGCTGCTGATGTCAAGTTGTCTGAGATAGTGACAGCTGATGTCGTGATGTCTAAGAGCATAAGCAATGTGTTTGAGTTAGATATGATTGCTGTTGGCGATGTGAATGCTCAGCCCGTTTCTGAAATGAGGTCAAATGAGAATAAGGGAGATGAGTCATCTGAATCTGCTGATAATCAAAATACTTTTCAAGAGGTTCTGATTGAAGCATCCTCAAATAAAATCGAAAGAATCAAAACATGTGAATCAGATAAAAAGAGGGACATCTTTCATTACTTCCATTATTATATATTAATGCTAAGGTGGTTGTTGCCAGTTCTTAGGTGATAAATTGTTTTTTTAGTCTTTTGACATCAGAAAGTACCCTGATCAGAATTATTAATCTGCCTAATCAATATTTCAGATGCTGCGTGCAGTTCGTGGTGAAGTTTCGAAAGGGTGTAAAGTTGTGTTTACCCGTGTTTTCCCTACAAAATTCCCGGCGAAACATCACCATTTGTGACACAGCGGTTAGGAGCTACATGCTCGACTGAGTTCGACCCATCCGTGACGCATGTCATTTCCACAGATGCTGGAACTGAGAAATCGCGTTGGGCGGGTCAGGAAAAGAAGTTTTTGGTTGAACCACGGTGGTTGGAAGCTGCAAATTTCCTTTGGCAGGGGCAACCTGAAGAGATGTTTCCTGTTGCTGTCAAAGAAGTTAAAGACAAGCATTGATCTCTCTTTATCTCTATTGACCAGATGTTGTTGACCGTATGATTTTGTACCTTACAATGTTTCAACAATTAGGTAGAAAGCTCTAATTTTGGTATAGGTGATTTAAGTAGAGGAACAAAGCTAAGAAGTCATACTTTTACATCCTGACTTTCATGCTGAAATTAAACTTGTCATGTACAGAATCAAGTTTAGATATTAGTATGTTCTTTCTTTAGGTTTATTGAGTAAAAAAACGGACCAGATTGAACTGAATATGGTCCCGTTTTCAGTTTTTTTCAATCTGGATATCTTCCTGGTCTCCTAGAGTCTTATTTATGGGTATTGATATTTACACATAGAAATTTACTTCATACACATAAAATATAGTGGGAGGAGTGTGGGACCATTAGGCTCATACATGCAAATTTTATGTGTATGAAGTAAATTGCAATGTGTAAATATCAATACCCTTATTTATGGTTCGTATGTGTTACAGTATTAATCTCTTTATTTTTTTATACATTTACATGATCTGCAAAAATAGTTGAAAATCAATTGCATTTTGCCGAAATTAAACAAGAAATCTTTGGTTAAAATAATAAATGACTCAAACGTTATAGATTGAAATAAGAAACGACATATTGACGTTATAGATTGATTGCGCAAGTTAACCCTGAGAACATTAATAACTACCCGGGAAATAGATACATATTCATAAGAGCATCTTTAAAGAAAGCTTTTCTAAAAAGTACTACAGGTATTTTGGATTTTCAGGGTATTGCTCAGGCTCCCCCAAAATTCTAAGGCATATGGCTATTATTAATTACAAGGTAAATAGGGTATAATATGAGTACATATATAGTATCGTTATTGCACATTGGGGATCCAACAATTTATAAAATTTTAGACCTAATTTATAACTAAAAGTTATAAATTTGGAGTTCATAAATGATGAAATTTGTTAAATTTCATCATTTATGAACCTTTTAATTTTATAAATTGTTGGATCCCCAATGTGCAATAACGTATGTACTCATATTATACCCTATTTACCTTGTAATTAATAATAGCCCTATGCCTTAGAATTTTGGGGGAGCCTGAGGGGAGCGTGAGCAATACCTTGAAAATCCAAAATACCTGTAGTACTTTTTTAAAGTTTTTTATGATACAAAAAAGTCGTTAATTTTTTTTTACTATTTGAGTGGAAGGATTTTTTTGCCAATGACTTTATTTGATAAAACAGTGATGCTTCATTTCTATCATAATAAACTATCACTACTCTTATGATTATTACTACATTAAAGGGTAAAAAAAGCGTTTATAATAAGTTTTATCATTTGAGTAAATTTTACTAATATAGCATTTTTCTTATGCTCTTACACAAAATGTACAGAAAGAGCTTTAGAAGGTTTTTTTTTTTTTTTTTTTTTTTTTTTTTTTTTTTTTTTTTTTTTGCGCATTGTGGATGCCCTAAAAAAGTGAAACGGGAAACAAAAGTGCACCAAGTACATTTAATTGACATGGACCACCATCGCCAAATTTAACCACAACAATCGTTAAACTATTTGATTGTCTTCATAATGATTTGTCTTAAGAAATAACACAAACACGAATATCGATAAAAACGTCAAATTTGTCTATTTGCCCGACTCTGTTTTCTCGCATGGCCAGCTTTATGTGGCATTTTCTAGAGGGATATCCCGTAGAACAACAAAGGTATTGGTTAAACCAGTTAAAGAGTTCCGCCAAGCAGGAATCTACACCTCAAATGTTGTTTATCAAAAAGTTTTACGCGAAGAGTAACGTGTGTTGTTAGTTTTTATCTCATAACTAATGTAATGTTTTATTTTCAGTTTCATTAAATATTTTTATATGTTGTTTGATAGATGTTAAGAATTTTTTCCTAGACTTTAGTTATCGTGTAGTACAACCGTTTGCAATTACATTCTGATCGGTTCACGTTCTATTTTGAACGCTACACAAAACACTCACCACAATATCACAAATCGTTAATTATTGACCGCTACGAATTCCGTTACTATGCACGGGTACTCGCCTAGTAGATTAAGAAGGATCAATAATGAAAACACAATTGACGAGATAATCATCAAAAAAGCTCAATAATGAAAACATAATTAATCTAATATATGTGTTCCGCATTATTGATTTTTTAAGGTTACATGCAATACAGTTACAGATGAACTTCTCAAACCCATAACTAAACTTTAATGAATTGTTTATTACAGTGTTAAATATCACTATTTTGTAATGTATTTTAATTTGTTATTAATATATATACTAATAGAGATTTATGATGTGACACTAATTACTTTTCTTAAATGCTTTATCATTGTGTAATTCGCATGCCTATTGGTTCTCAAACAAAAGTTAACGTTGGAACAGTTACCGGTTGCTAAGGTGCTAAAATGTGATTGGATTTGAAACATTTTGAAGTTTCCTGTTCACTCTATATCTCCACTAATACTCTATTATTCATACCAGTGAGTGAGTGTAAGTGAGTGAGTATAATAATGTTATAACATGTAACAGACCTAACCATTGTAACATTTCATATTAAGTTGCCATGTGGTACCAAATATTGTACTTAAGCATGCCTGTTGTTGACCTTGAATACACACATCAGTGTTGGTAACTTTCTGGAACGACCCAAAAGATATACACTACTACAAGCAGCCACATTTTATACCTAAAACAAATCAGCTTCTTCAACCAAAGAAAAAACGAGAGAGAAAAAAAAAATTTTAAAAAAAAAAAAACAAAAAAAAATCAGGAAGAAATACATCTGAGGAACAAAGATTTCCGAAGGTATGTTTTGTAAAACCTTCCTTCTATTCTGATTTCATGTATGCATGTGCCATGCTTCTCATTAGCTGTATCTTTTAATCTTCTTTATACACTATGCCATTTCTAACTGCATACAGTTAAGCACTTCATGCATATTGTACCTGGTAGATAAAAAAAAAATAACAATAACACATTAGTTGTAACATAATGGATCATGGAAAAAAAAATTACAAATGAATGTTTTTCAATGTTTGATGGATTTGCAAGAGAAAATGAAACAACCATTCCTGCATATATTGTGAATGAGCCTGTTGGACACACAAAAATGCAAAGACCATTTGGGGATGTTAGAAGTTTCAAATACAGTAGCCCAACTAGAAGGGAAACTTCTGGCCCAACTACAAGCCAAAGTGAAGATGTGTCAACGGGATATTTGTTCAACCTGTCTCTATCAAACTATCCAAACTTTCACCACAAACAGAATCCTCAAAAGAAAGTGTACCTACAAACCGATTTGATGTTGCACAAATATGACACTGAAAACAAAAAAGAACATTTGTCGGAAAGGACACAATTTAGCAGCCACTTTGGGGACCCTCATTCAACATGTGCAAGTTTACATCATCCTTGGGATTATGCCACAGGTGAGAATAGTAATTGTAGCATTTATCCTTATAAATTGTCAGTTGATTGTTTGTAAACTAATTGATTTGGTGTTGTGCAGGTTCTAGAAATACAGGCACATTAAATTCTATGGACACTTATGATGCTGACACCCTACAATTACGAGACAAGATTAAAGAAATTGGTGTGCCTAATAGGAATAGCAATGGAAGATTAATGGGAGATCAGCAGAGTAGTGGTATGCCTGCTTCTGAAATTAAGGGTAACCTACCTGTTATGTCAACTGATTAAACACAATTCTAATTACAATTTGACTGACACATCAACAACTTCTACAGATGCAAGGAATGAAATACAAATGGAGAATATGACAGCTGCACAGGCATTTGGAAGTTACAAAAATGGAATTTCAGATATGAGTACCAGGGCTTTCGATACAAACCTTCATAAGCCTATTTTTTCCGCCGTTTCTGATAGTCACACGATACAGTCAAATAATAGCCTGCGCCAAATTAAAAAAAATTACAAAAAAAACAAAAAAAAACGTATCAGGAAGAAACAAACCTCAGCAACAAATCTTTGTAAAGGTATGTTTTCTAAAAGGTTTGTTTCTTCTAAAGTAGAAAGAAACAAAGGTAATCAACTTTAATTTTGCAAAGGTGATTGTCTGTGTCATGTTTTGATGTATCCTTTTTTTGACTTGATTCTCCTTCCATGCAACCTGTAAAGTTAAACAACACTTCTATCAGTACAATATCTTCCAACAGGTACTATATTGTTGACCATCACATGTTTTTTTCAATGTTTAAATACATTCATTTACCATCTTTAAATTGTACATATGATTTTTTTTTACTCATGTTTTCATTCTGCTTATGTGCCTAAAAATTGTTGCCTTATATTATATTATGCATAGATATCTATTTTGCTGCTATACATTTAATATGCCTAAAAGATCTTCAAATATAGAAACATCAAAAGTATTTGATAGTTATGTGGATAAGCTAGAGCCATCAAAAATTTTTAATGATTATCTGAATAACCTGGGGGACAATGATGCACTTGATATGGAACCGCAAACTGAGTTGGATATGAGGCTGCCAAAAGAAAGGTCTGCACACCATATGTATTACAGTGAGTTGACACCAAGTTATAGAACAGAATGTTGCAGCAACAACGGGTGTCGTACAAGTATACGAGTACTAACATTAAATGAATTACATTCATGTTCACAACCTTTGAATCAGCATGAGAGTTTACCTGTTTATTCGTCATCAAATAGTGGTAAAATCACCTCTTATTCAAAAGATGCCAGTTGTGAAGGTGCAATCAATATACTAGATGCATCTGCGCTTGGCGACAACAACAAAAAAAAGTAAGTTACTAATCTCTTACATGTTATTGATTCAAGGTTAACAAAAACTGATGTCATTAGCAATTTAGACAACCATTCTTGCTCTTTGCAACATTCTCTTAATCATAAAAAGTTGTTGCAACAGAAAATAACATATAATAGTTGCATCCACTTATAATATATGTGATGCTATATTGCCAACATTATTGATACAGCAAATTTTTAAAAAAATACGTCTTCAACAACGCCTGCCAACCAAAAGTTTTACACATATGACGCATCAGCAATAAATCAACATACATTTAGTCTACAATGCCAGTACAACAGCTGCAAAGTTGATGCAGTACCTGGAAGTATATGTGACGCCAAAGAACAAATAACAGGTAATTTTTTACTTTTTTTTTTATAACTGATGTAAAGTTAATGTATGCATTTTCACTAAATATTTTGACATATTATGCAGCCGCTTAAAATGTATTTTATATGAATCCTTTTGTTGGAGAAGGGCGAATTCTGGCTACCAAAGATAAAGAACTATGTTCGTTATCAGATGGTACCAAAGAAAGTAGCCATGTCAGATTTGATCGTCGGAAGCGTATACCGACACCAATATACAAAAATGGAAATAAAAATGGCAAAAGGCAAAAAGTTATAAACTTTTTTGTTGTTACTACATGTAATAATAGAAGGGTAACATACTTATTATCCATTTGTTGAAAAATAACTATTTTTACAATATATTTGTTCTCTTTTTCAGGCATACAAAGTAACGAGGACCCTACATTTGTGACAACTTCTAATGTGCCACAAGAATTTCATGATAATTTTAAAAACAATTCTGATTCAGCAGCAAATGATCAGAACCAAGGTATTCATATTTAGGGCAACATTAAATACACATTAAGAAACACACCCTATATTAGAAACTGCTTTGTTAAAAAAAAGACCTAGCATTAAATAAGTGTTACTTACATTTCCAGAAAAAGAAAACCTACCATTAAATACATACCATGCATTCATTACTAATAGGGCAACCAAATTTTATGCAGGTTTTAGTTCTACAAAAGGCAAAAGCATACTCACTAATTCATACGATTCCACTTTTGCCAACGCTTCTTTCTTTGCGGATGCAAACAATGTTACTTCCAGCAGCTATCCACATACCAGTTATAGCAATTCAGCCAGCCAGAACAATCATCACTTCAACAGTTGTTCCTCCAATGGACATGTAAACATTGCGCCATCTGCATCATACAATGAAGGTCAGAAATGGTTAAATAATAATAATAATAGTTTCCCAGAAAAAATTGACACAATCATTGGGGCACAACATATATTCCAGTTTTATTTCAGCCCTACTTGCAAACAAGGGACAGTGGAATTTATTGTTAGCGACATTCTAGATGATCCACAACCAGACACCCACATAGAAAGACCAAGTTCAGGTAAAAAAAATTAAAAACAATTATTTGCTGCTTCCTAAAATTACATTATACCTAAGATTTGAATATATATCCACACCCATGCTCCCCAAATAACAGAAACACCCAAATCATCAGGTACTTTTTTTTTTTCCTTTTTTTTTTTTTTTTATTTCTGTTATTAAATTCTAACAATAAATTATAGTAAAATCTTAAAGGTAATCAATGACAATAAAGTGCATTCTTTAACAATTGCAGACATCACAACACCAGCACCCCCATATACTGGAATGCAGACAAGGTCAAGAACAGATATGAGGACAGAACAACCTCGCAAATCAGCTAAACGACCACTCTTTCCAGATGAACAAGGCGACATGAAAAAAAATAAAACTTAATGGCAAAAACAAGCCAGGTAACTACAAATAAATTACCTACACCAACTAACAATGACTAATGAAAACACAGATTCAGGTCAGTAAACGTGAATATGACAACCATTAACCAATATGAGTCACATTCATACTAATACTTACACATACTAACTTTGATAATGCAGGTGCTGAATTACAACCAAAACTATTGCCTCCGACCACCTACGTACCAACAGTCACAACAACACAAACCATACAAACACCTAACAACCCTATCATTCAGCCTCAACATTCCGAACGTGATGAACTTTTGAAAAAAAAAACAACAAGAGAACCTACCAGACACAGAAGAAACAGGAGGTGACAAACTTCGAATACTTTACAAAAAAAGGCTAAAGTGTTAACAGTATGAAGAGATTTCTGATGAAAGGCTAAAATGTATTAAGAACGCCTGCCTTACCTTACCTTCTCTCGATCTACGTGTTTCTAGAGTGTGGTGATGATGGTGGTGAGTTATGGTGGAGCGTAGCATAATAACGATGAGATGGGATGACTTGGGTGTCGCGTGATGTACACCAAAAGAGAGAGGAGATGATGGAGGTTATTTTTATGGTGGAGGTGAGATGGTGAGGCCGGCGGTGTCGTGGTGTTTGGGGGTTGCAGGTGGCGGCGGCTCAAAGGAGGAGGACGAGAGAGTTAGTGAAGAGGAAGAAGAAATTAAATCAGTAATTAGTTTAGGGTTAGGGTTATTATACCCGAAATTTACAAAATGGTCCCCCAACTTTATTTATTTTCATTTCTCTTAAAGAGTTTGGGCAAGGACTAACAGGATTAACACTTTGCAAGTAATGCACTCTTAAATTTGGCTTACCGCCCATTTAGGCTTTCCAAGTATATGTATTATTATTATTATTATTTTATTTATTTATTTATTTATTTGGGATAAATAAAATAATTAACACCCTCACATAATAAAATTTCTAACATTTAACTAAATAAAAACATAGCAATAAAACAGACGCACCGCAGCATCGCGCGGGCAATTTTGCTCGTTATCATACAAAGATGACTACTTGACTAAAAAAAAAAAAAAAAAAAAAAAAGATCAGGTAACACCATAGACTCTGCACCAACACTTGTTAGGCTACTCGCAGTGGACTTATAGGTCGACCGATATGAATATCGGTCATGGCCAGTGTGAGGAAACAAAATATCGGTCGTCGGGGTGGAAAAAGGAGAGATAGGTCTAGATTTCGACCGATTGTTACACCCTCTTTTTTTTCTTCATAAAATAAAATACAAACAACACAAAATATTACACACACTCTACGTCAAATTCAAATTAAATGCTACAGTACGAGCGGGAGGATTCAAAATTCAAATTCAAAAATTTCCCTATATATACCCATACTCTTTTGTTTCTCATACACACAACTCACACACATATATCTTTCTCAACAATTCCCCAGTTCACAACAATCTCTTGCAAAGACTTCTGCCAACAATTCCAAAGTCCACAACAAGATCTTTCCACTAGAAGATGAAGTTTATCACACTCCACCAGAAGATATCTTTCCGGTATTCCAACCGGAAAATGAACCGGTAAACACTCCACCAGTTGTGGAACACCAACTCAATCCGTTTGGACTCACTGAGGATAAATTCTGACTTCTTGAGCAGGATGAGCAAGTTATGAGGGAAACAAAAGAAAGAGAACTGCGAGAGGAAACTGCTCGTATGGAGCAGGAACAAAGAGATGCAGGATACCTCAGGAACAACTGGTTTGACATTATTGAAGCATCGTATTATAATGGCGAGGTTAGGGATGAAGAGTCTTCGAGTGAAGAGGGTTGGAACTCAGACTTTTTATTTTAATTTGTAGTTTCATTTTCATTACCGTATCGTAGTTTGTTAATCTGTAATTCGTGTTTTCAATTTAATATTTAATTTCTTTAATGTTTTTATTTTTAATGAATTTTAAATTTGTTATTTAAAATATTTGAATTAAAAAAAAAAAAAAAACCTTGGTCATCAACTGTGGCAACTTGGTCGTGTCTGGTCAGTGGAGAGAGAAAGCTGATGACCCAGTCAGGACTGTGCATAGCCTTACCCTTTCTCCAAGCCGTGCACCTCCAATAGCTATTAGAAAAACAGAAAAGAAAAATGATACACGAGTCTAAAATTTCACCATCATCCACAAGGTTACAACTAGAGGTGGCAATTTGTGCCAAAAATAAAAAAAATTGGCTATTTGGGCAAAATTTGTAAAAGATTTGGGCACATTTAGCCCTACTTTTTTTTTTTTTTTTAAATGGGCATATATTGCCCATTTAAAAGTTAGATGGGCACAAACGGGCTCATATTTTCTCTCAATTGGAGAATATACAATTATTTATAAAAAAAACATATAAATACAATATATTTAATTTTTTAAATATAAATGAGGTGTCAAGTTTGAGGAATTTATTTTGTCGTTTGGGTTATTTCTGAAGCGATTCATATAACATCCACCCGTTTGGCCCGCACCCGTTTGACCCATTCCCGTTTAGCCCGTAGCCCATTTGAACCGTGGCTCTTGCCCGCCCGTTTTGCCACCTCTAGTTACAACTAATGACAGTGCACAAGTACCATCTACAACACTTATAAACAAAACGCTAGAAGGTTTAGTTTCATTAGTAAAAGCATCGTAAGTCACAAAAACATAAATCAAACCCAAATAAAACATATGAGTTGAATTAATACCAAAAGATATTAAATTGAACTAATCATATAATGGCATGATAACACTGAATTCTAGTTAACTTATACTTACTGCTTTGTCAAGTCAACTCTTGCAAGTTTATAATCCTTGATAAAACATATGGGTATGTGTATAAATATAGGATAGAATGACAATGAATGTATTAATTTCATAGTTGTTGTTTGGATTAATTTATAGGGTATGGGTTTTATTATTTAAATTGTTGTAAAAAAATAAAAATGACAACAATAAATGCTCTCACACTCAAAATAATGTGAGCCCGAGGGAATTGTTTGGCCAAAGATACCAAGTTAGCCTTCAATGAGAAAACCCTCATATTTAGATATCATCAAACCCATACAAGTGAACCAAAAGTATAAATAATGTAATTGTGAGTACATGTGTATTTTTTGATTTTTTCTTTGCAGACGTATATAAAACGAATTTGCAATCATTTTTTGCTAAATTAAGAAATATTTAAGCTTTTATTATTAAAAGTGTAAAATAAAATAAATTAATAATTAAATTACTACTTTATAAGGGAATGTTGAGTTTTTTGAAATGAAAAAAATCCCCGCTTAGGTTTTGTTTTATTATAAAAAAGATTAGGAGGATTTTTATTATAATGAATAAAAGGGTTTGAAATCCTTAATTTGGAGTTCAAGTTAAACACCAATTCCACCTCAATAACCCATTCGGCCGACCCTCCCATACCATGGGCTTATTGGGCTCGTTTAGAGTTTTACTAATTATCTAGTCCATTACACGTTAATTAGTTTAGCTCGTTTAGTTAATAATGCGTTTAACGATAAACTAATGACTGTTAAATCATTTCGTAAACAGTAATTAATATAATTAATACATCTAATATATTAATTATGTTAAAGTAAAACGTTCTCTAAGTGTATACGTGTGTGCCGCCGCAAATAGGCTCACATATTCCTTGCTGTATAGTTACTGATTATAACTTGAGCATAACCAATAGCTCCTACTTACGAAATGTCATAATAGAAGTAACTTATACTAACAATGGTAATCATCTAGCAACACCCCATTGCTCCCAGAAATACCTGAGTGTGGTTTTGTAAAATAGCTCAGTTAAATGGTTTATAATTTAAACATCCTCTTGTTTCAGATACTTGTTAAACTATGGTTATGGATCAAAGTTATTCCATCTTGTTTAACATATTTTGTTACTCATTTTAGATATTAATCAAGATTACCAAACGTAATCAAGCATAATCTTGATTTACAATTTGGGTACCGCAGTACAAACATCTAATTAATTCAGAGAGGGGCCTAGTAGTATCATACTCAAGAAGATAAGTAGAGGAACATATTCTATTTTGACTGCACGTGTCAATTCATGTGCTTCACATCACTTCCGAAAATAGCCATTATAACTACCTTGATCAAGACAGTGTTGAACTATAATAAAAAAGAGATATCCGCACATGCAAGACCTGCTTTAGAAAAAAATAAATTTATTCATGGATTAAACAATACTCTCATATTGTTGATCGAAAACGCTCACATTTGCCTTAGTTCAGCAATACTCCCATATTGTTGATCAAAAATGGACAACTATAGAATAAATAAATTTATTCATAGATTAAACATGCAAATATAAAACACAGTAGTATAAATGAAAACGATCATACCACGTATATCAATTCATTATGTAATGTGAAAGCTTACAGTTCTATTATCCAAATATTAAGCACAGATTCGCATGAGACTACTAGTAAGTTGAAGACCAATGTTCCTTAACATGATCACCCTGTATTGTACATGACAGCTAAATAGTCCTCTGAATGACCTTTAAGAATACCTATTTCATACTCACAAATAGTGAAAGGTTTGAATAAAAAAATGAGTGTCATTTTGTGCGTGTGCACTCGAGCACTAGTATCACAATATGAGTATTAGCACAATACATTTCATAGGGTGTTTGAAGCCAATACAACAACTATATGAAACAGTCATCTTAATATCTTTTGAAACTGTAAAGTATTCTTATTATTTAATGTGTATTGCAAATAAGCTCTCAGCCAAGCATGTTTAGTCACCAACATTATCATTCATGATGAAATCCTACAATAAATAGGATTGAGTATCCTCTCCATCAAACTAGCATTAGTGTACACAAACAACATTTTGCTTTCATTTAAATGATTGAACCTTTCTTTGGTAATGTTTGTTACCTTTCTGAACTCTAGGTCATTGGCTACATATTAATTGCATCAACATTGTCACAATATTATCCATAGGTTCTTTATTACTAGGGACGATTCCAACTATAGGTAATGAATCACCTAATCCAAACAACTTCCAACAGAATGTCTGTTTTAACAATCATCTAAAGATCTCACTTTAATGCTGTTGTTGTCAACTTCATTATTAGGCTCACGTATTCCCGGCCGTATAGTTACCGATTATAACTTGAGCATAATCAATAATTTTTACATAAGTTGAGCAAGAATCAATCGTATTCACTCTGTACGAAATGTACCCTATTATTTAAGTTGTTATTATATAGAAGTTGTTATACAAGAAGAAGATGAGTCCAAATAACAATCCTATGTTATCATGATGTGAATTTGGGAGAACAAAAACAATATCCATGTCGAAATTAAAATAAATAAGACAATGTTGTTAAGCAAGCTACTAAATCTGGCTACCAAGGATTGTTTAGGTGAACTAAAAGAAACGTGGCTGAATCCAAACACCCGTTCGATCTTGTCTACCAGTACGGTAATCATTAATAATTTTGTTTGGATACACGAGTTGTAGGCGAGTTCTGTTGAGGGGTTTATCAATTTGTAAAACTGCAAAAGGGTAACTTGTGTACATCTTCACTGGGGAAGCAATTTACTTTGTTTCTTTGACAGAAAATGAGAGCACTCTAATTAGGCCAATAATCATCCACATAGTAAAAAAGTTGACTCTTGCGGCCGGCCGAATGATGCATAAGTCATGATGCTACAAAATTCAGTACATATACGAATGACTTTAAGTACCTTGTGGTGATTCCAAGCACTTTCGCCTGTTGAAATTAATTACTATTACTTCACTTGCGGCTAGTCCAAGCACTTTCTTGCATGGGAAGTTAGGGAGAACAATCGTTTCCTTTTCGTTTGTTTTGAGAAATATATCGATCAATTCCGATTCTTTCTTTTTCTCTTGATTCTTTTCTAATCGAGATGTATAGATATAGATCATGTTCATGGATTAACGAAAATGTGCAAAAGCTCTATTTGCCTCTGCCATTCTATGGGTCTCTTCCATTTTGCGTATGGCATCACCACTCCCTATGGCAGAATCCACTAATTCGGAACTTAATTTGAAAGCCATATTTTGACCCGGACGTTTTAGGGATGCCGCTAATAACCAACGAATGGCAAGTGATTTTCCTTATGTGGATCCTATTTCAATGGGAACTTGATGAGTCGATCCACCTACACGTCTTTCTTTTACTGCTATACCCGGAGTTACTCCATGTATTTCTTGACGTAAAACAGATAGTTGATTTGTTACTGTGGCTCGAGAAAAAGGCGAAAAGAAGAAAACATATCCTCTTTTTTAGAGAACAAATAGCCATCCTTGATATGATGCGAGGAAAATTGTACCTTTGAGATCAGGAATGTCGTCATTGTACGATATCATGTGGTTTTAGATCGTGAAATTGGAATTATTAGGCTAGAGTTAGTGAGGTGACCCCCACATCTTTCATGCCAAACTCACGAGTTAGCCCACTATAGGAGTGGTTTGTGGCGCGTGAGCAAGAGGAAAAGAGGAAGAAGTGGTGACCTTCCTCAACACTCGGATATTGTGCATATGTGGGCACTCATGTTTGTTTTGTTATTTTTTTAATTTGTGAGAGAGCGTGTGGTATTTTACTATAGTATAATAACCTAAAATCCAGAATAGCTTTTGAACGATAGATACGAGTATGGCCTAGAATTTTAAACCATACGTTATGCAAGTAAACTACAAGATACGAACTCCTAAACCTAATACTACATAAAACAACACACCCCTGGTAATTGAAGATTGTACACAACATGGTCATAGAGGGTCGATTTATATTTTAATTTTGTATACAACATGGTAATTGAAGATTGGCAAATATGAATTTGAAACTTGAAAGAATGAGTCTCCCATAAATCTCGGCACTCCCCTAAATTAGTTCCCCCCATTCGTTTATTTTCATTAACCGAATATCACAAATATCTTTCACACAATAAACCCTAAAAACACATCCAAACAATCGGCTCAATTTTTCTCCTTCCCACCGAAAACCCTAGTAGCCATTTCTTTTCGTTTAGGTCCCAAGAATCAAGCAAGAAGAAGGTGGTGGAACTTGGTGATTCGTAGCAGCCTAGTGGTGGTCTTGTGGGGTTGTGTTTTTTATCTGTTGATTCTTTTGATCTGATCAAGAGATTCGTTGAAGAAGGAGTAACTTCTGATCCTTATGTTTTCTAATATGGTTTCATTTGCGGTTTGAGGTACAGATATTCTACCCTTTCTCAGTAAGGATTTATTCAGATGACTTCTCGATCATTGAATTTGATTCATTTTCTATGTTATGATTCCGTTTGATATGATCCATTTGATATGATCCGTTTGATATGATCCATCTGATATGATTCGTTTGATATGAGCCTTTGATATGATTCCCTATGATATGATTCAGTTTGCTATCCATTCTGTTATGATGTTCATTATGCTATCTCATTTGATATGAGATTCCGTTCAGTTTGATTTGCCTTTGTTGCTTATGCTATGACTGCTTCGTTATGATTATAGATATCTTTGCTTTTTTGTTTGTTCTGTTTCCCGAGCTAACTAGTCATGGAGGCACCATGACCATGTCATTGAGGCATGATAACGCTCATTTTGTACATGTTTTAGTCGCGTTATTTCTATGTTTGTGCATTGTATTTGGTTGTATTTGTGAACATACTATGCTTAAAAGGTACAAAAGATGTATTCAGGTTCAGTTACAATCAAGTCCAAGGGAATAGCTATAAAGATGAAGAAAATTCGCCAAATCAAGAGCTTATGCACAACGAAAGATTCTCCCCATAATAAATGCCTCAGAAAGATATTCAAAGATAAAGAATCAAATTACAAAGATTTCCGAGCTCAAGAAAAGATCAAGTGTTGATGAAACGAATGAGAATTTACAAGCAAATAAATATGGTTTTCTTCCTCAACCAAAGGTTCAAGAAATACATCTAAGGCTTAAGTTCAACCCAAGGTTCAAAAATTTCATGCCAACCTTACTCCTAACCTTGGGCTGGGATCTGAACCTCAGGTTGAGACCTCAACCTTGGGTTGATGCAATTTATGGCACACTTAATGACTATCTTTAATGAACTAACTCTTCATATGGGTTGTCATTACACTTCATTTACTTCAAGTCCAGATTTTAAATGACACTTTGTGCACATGAAATTTGCTTGGTGGCCAAGGGGAGTCATTCTATTAATAAGAATACTTGGTTAGAGAGAAAAAAAAAACATCTATATACTATCTATTATCAATCATATAATCAATTTACTCTCTCAAGAAGGTGACAAGGAAGAAAAATGCAGGAAGAAGTTGGTTTATATTCATCATTCATCAATTTAATCATCCAAGGATTCATTGTTGATCATCTCATAATTATTCCTAACTCTTGTAATCATCATTACAACTTTTTTAAGACTTCTTAATTATGTTTTCAAGTGATAAATTTTCTGTGGTTATTTCTTTGTTTGCCATGAGCGGCTAAGTGCCTTGTGCACTTGCATAGATGATGTTTGTTACATGAATCTTAATTGATTATGACTCTATGGTTCTTGTTCAATGAAAAGCTAATAATAAGATCGAATTGTACTTGTAAAAGTTTTCACAAACAAAAGAGTTGTCAAGTTTGGTTGATTGTTAATGGTGTATTGGGTTGAAAGAGACATTGTTAGTCAATCAATTGTAAACCTTTTTCTATGAGGGTGTTAACTTATGTATTGACCATTTCATAAGTAACTTGGTTAAACATAGAAAACTAAAAAGTGTAGTTGTCAATTACTTGTGAAACGATAGCGAATCAAGTGATTGAATTGTGTTAGTCTTGGTTGATCAAACCTTAGTATTGTTTTTGTTATCTTAAAATCTTGATAAGGATTGAAAGTGTTGAAAACAAAAGGATTAGTATACCAACTAATCAAATTAGAACACCATCTAATTTATTGATCATAATCAATTAGAACCATTATCATAATCATATCCAGGGAATTGTGAAAACTAGTCTAGGCAAGTGTAGCTTTAATATATTGAATTTACATCATCATTATTTGCTTGCTATTAGAATCATTGTTAAAGCTCGATTTTATATTCAAACTCACGTCACACAAAAACGAAACAAATCCTTGTGAACGACCTCGGCTTACCATATCATCTCTTACTACACACATAAGAGTATACTTGCTCGTATGTGTTTTGTTTGAATCATTGGTAGATCGTGTTTATAAATTTAAAACTTGCACTCGAAACGGGCACATCAAGTTTTTGGCGCCGTTGCCGGGGATTTGATCACTTTTTTGTGAGTTTTTGTTTATAATTTTTTGTATTTTGTTCTTGTTCCTAAGCTTTTCCTTTAAATGGTCTTTGAAAATTTCATTCAGGAAATCGCGGTTCAATTTGAACCACGCGGTTCAAACTCTCGGTAAATTCAAAAAAAGTCCCAGCCGCCGGTTCAGTTGTCAGCCAAACCGGTTCATTGCTCTCTGACCCACCGAACCGAATGTTCAATCCAGAACCGCCCTGGTTCATTTGCTTCTGCCGACCCCTCAAAACCCAAACCGACCGGTTCAAATCTGAACCGATCCGGTTCAAACTTTCTGTGAAGCCACCAATTATCAGCCGGCCCGGTTCGAAACTCACCCGGCCCGGTTCATCCCCTCTGATGAGTGTGTAAATACTCATCATTTTACACCTATAATAGACACAAAAATGACCAAAAACAATCAAATATATTGCATATATCCTTGGTTTTGTGTTTTTATGTGTTTCAGGTACAAAAGATTGAAAACGGAGCGAAAACGAGGCAAATATGGACAAAACCAAACTTGATTTGGAAAAGAGCCGAAAACCGAAGCCGGAAAAGACAATTTTCATATGGATTTAATTCGAGCTCAAAAATCCCAAAATGGCCCTTGGATTATTTTCATTTGGTAAAATTGACCCTTGGATTAACTTTGAAGAAATGGCATGTTTGGTCCTTGAAGTTTACATGATTTACACATTGGTCCTTGGTTTAAACCATTTTATCTATACCAAATACATAACAGCCGGATCCAAAAGAATAACAAAAGCCCAACCATAACTAATAAACCCATAACCCAACTGATGAAGCGAAAAGTGTACCGCTTTTAGGGGGTCATTTAAGCCCTAAATCGTATTTATTTGATCAAATATTGCCCTAAATCGTTCCTTTTGTCATTTTAGGTACTTTTGAGAAGAAATCTGGAAAAGGAAGCATTTTGGACGTTTTTGGAGCATAAAAGTGAAGAAAACAACAAAGTCTCAAAATCGGCTAAAAAGTACCTTTGACGGCGTCAGGAATTTCCCCAGACGGCGTCATGGCTTGGCAAAAAAAGGTGGATGTGAAAATTACTCATGATAAGCCAGAGAATTTTGCATGAAAAATCTGACGGCGTCACCCTTTGAAGTGATCAAGGTCGTCACGGCTTAATTTAAAGAGGGACGGCGTCAAGCTTATTTCTGACGGCGTCGAGCTTTGATAAGCCAGAACGGATTTTGGAGGTCTAAAGAGGGACGGCGTCAGGAAGGCCATCCGGGAACCCTAAAAGCGGCGAGGTGACGGCGTCAGGATCTACAATGTGACGCCGTCAGCCCTTAATCTCTATATATAGTTTTGCAATTTTTTGTCATTAGTGTGGAACTTTATGTGTAACCTTTTGGGAGGAAACCCTAAGACGATTTTAGCAGCTTTATCAAGGCTTTTTGCCTTGAGATCTTCCATGTTACATTGAAGATAAGTTATCAATTAATCATTCGATATGTCTATGTGTTGTTTGATTCTATCTTGTTCTTGTCTTTTGTTTAACATGCTAGGCTAGGTTTTCTTTGTGTTTGCTTAGATCTAATGAAACCTAGCTATTGATTATTGGTTATTA
The DNA here is from genome assembly GCA_021014915.2 of Artemisia tridentata subsp. tridentata. Taxonomy (NCBI): domain Eukaryota; kingdom Viridiplantae; phylum Streptophyta; class Magnoliopsida; order Asterales; family Asteraceae; genus Artemisia; species Artemisia tridentata. The sequence goes on from CP139506.1 coordinate 70,266,677, forward strand.
GTGTGTTATTAATTGTATTGGATGATTGTTCATCGATGTTAGGCTTAAGAAAACTGGCTAACCTCCTATACGGTAACTTGCTTGAACGTCTTAAGAAACATGAACCAATGCGTACTAAGGTTTTTATGGTTGTATTTAATGCATGAGCGAATTCTAGTGATCCCATGTTAGGAGCTTCTTAGCCGGCTAGACATAGGAGTGAAGTAGGAGTTCATAGAGTTGGGGAAGTACGTACGCCACCCCACGATTGGTATTAAGGAATACACCCGTCATCCACGCAATTAATACACACTAATCAACCGGTAAAAGATAGTTAGGGAGTAAGGAAACTAAGTAAACACATTTCTCTCCACATAAGTTTTACCACCTTTTCATTTTCAGTTATTTTATTTTATTTGCATTCGTAGTTATTTGGGTTAGTTGATTAGCAACTAATTCCGCCCACTCTTTCAAACCCGAGATTTTACTTGCTTTCATAAAATTATAAAAACATAAAAAAGAATCTTCTCTCACCCCTAGACCTATTAGAGTAGTTTTTCAATCCTAACGACACTATTCCCTGTGGAGAACGATCAATCCCCCGTACTTACCACTACACTATACTACATCGGTCAGGTACACTGCCTGGTGGGGTTGTAAGCCTCTTGAGATCCCTCGAGAGGTAAAACCTGTTGTAAGGTCGCAAAACCACGCATCAAGTTTTTGGCGCCGCTGCCGGGGAATAGTTATTGTTTAGGTTGAATTTTATTTTTATAGGTCTACTCACTAGATTCCTTTCTAGTGAGATTTTTATTTTATTTTATTTTATTATTTTTTTTTCTAGGTTTTCTTTAGTCTATCTTTTTTCTTCGTTTCTTTGTTCGTAACCATTACCATCCGACATCATGGAAGGTGGTAATATCCTCGATCCCAACAACCCACCACAACAACCACCACCTCCTAGAGCCCGTACTTTAGGAGAGTACTCCCGTCCCAGCCACCAAGGCTATCGAAACACCATTGAGCTCACTCAAGGAGCCAATGTTACTCCCTTGCGATCCAACACCATCCAGTTGGTGCAAAGCGGATGCGCATTCCATGGACTTCGTTCCGAAGATCCTAACCAACATCTCAAGGACTTTCTCAAAATCGTTGATTCTAGAGACCTTGATGTTGCCACGCGAGAGACAACCCGACTACGTCTCTTTCAATTCTCTTTGCGGGACCAAGCTAGTCAATGGCTAGAGCGTCAACCCGCAGGATCCATCACCTCTTGGGATGATCTCACCACTCGTTTCCTTGCTCAGTTTTTCCCACCGGGAAGAACTACCAAGCTAAGGAATGATATCTTGATGTTCCAACAACGTCAAGGTGAAACCCTCTACGAGGCATGGACTCGATTCAAGGACTTACTCCAAAAAGTCCCTCACCATGGCATAGAACTTTGGCTCCAAGTCCAAATCTTCTATGACCATATCAATCTCTCCACGAGGAAAACCATTGACCAATCGGCCGGTGGTAAGCTACGTGATCTAAGTGCGGAACAATCATGGGCTCTCCTAGAAGATCTTGCTCTTTATGACAACGAAAGTTGGAGTGATCCCCGTGATTTGAATAAAACGGTCAAGGCAATATCTTTGCCTTCGAACAATTCAAGCACTTCCGACCGTAGGATCATAGAACTTGAAGACCAAGTCAAGTTTCTCATGAAATCCTACGAGGCTCCTAAACCTTCAAGCCAAGTGAACAAAATCACTTCTTCGTGTAAATTATGTAGTGGTCCCCACAACACTCATGATTGCATGGAACTCCCCAAACAGGCTTTCAAAGAATTCGCATCCTCGCGAATCGATAAGGCGGGAGATAAGTGGCTCACTACTAACTATGGACACAAGAATTCCGAAGATAGGTATGAGGCATGGAAGAGTAAGCCAAATTTTAGTTGGAACCAAACTCGAAGCGTATCATTCAATGACTCTACCCCACTCACCTGGTCTGAACATTATCCTCAGCAACATACGCATAAACAACAAAATCGTGAGGAATCACTGCAAAAATTCATTCTCTCTCAAGAAACACAGCTCTCCAAACTTGAGAATCAATTCAGACAACAGCAAGTTGATATGAACAACAAGGTTGATAACCTGTTAAAGGTTATCAATGATCGCCTTGCTGGCAAGTCAACTTGTGAGTTGGCACGAGTTAATGAGATCAAATCTGTCACGGTGACTCACCAAACACCCTCTCCTGTAAAAATCAAGCACCCTAGTAAACTCTTCAAACACATATCACAAAACGGAAAAGAAACTGGAGATACTCATACCCCTTCGAAACCTCTCCACTTCGTGAACACCATTACAACAATACCTGTTCCTAAACCCAATCTGGACCAACAATCAACCGAGAATGTGGACAATGAAATGGAGGGTGAAGTTCCCGAAAAGAACCCCGAGGCGCCCGACGACTATCTAGACTCACCAAAGAACTCGAGTACAAGAGAGGTGAGTGATGAGGAGGGCTCGGAAGAGAAATCCAAAATGCCTCATGGGCTCCCAGTACTGCTAGACCGCCCCCTGGTGGAGGAACTTGAGAGGGGCACAAACAAAGTTGCCTATGGGATTTGGAGAGAGAATAGAGGATGACGCTCCCAGGGTCTTTAAGATATCTTGCACCACTAGAAAAAAGTTCATTAAAGATGCCTACATAAACCCCAACTCTTCTATGAATGCAATATCCCTTTCTCTATATAGCGAAGCCTTCACCGAACAGGTCAAATATGAAGGGTCTAATATCATCGGGGTAATAAGAAGGGTACCAATTGTGATAGAAAAGTTCCTCTTTCATATCGAGCTAACTGTATTTAATAACATGGACTCTATCATCAGCCCATCCTTAGCTAGCCTTGTTCCAGGCAAACCATTCATAAACACAACGGGAGTGATACTCGACGAGGATGATAGTAGTGCATTATTTACCGATGGTGTCAGGAAAGTGATTTTTCGGGATGGCAGTGAAGAAGTGTATGAGTATCAACCATCAGCAATTTGCAACACATGTGGGCTACACGGTAGAAGGCCTGGCCGAATTAAGCAACGTGATCCGAATAATCTCAAAATACCTTGCATGATTGGTCACAAGCATTTTTATAATGTTTACATTGACACATGTTTACCCAAAAATGTGATGTCCTTGTTTCATTATAACAACATTTGCAGATGGGGAATGATTCATAAAGGGATGGATAACGTTGGCATAGATAATGATGTGCAGGTGTTTGTAGGAAATATGACATTCACTATGAGCTTCGCAATCGTCGATAATATCGAAAAGTACATCGATCCCAGGTTATCACAAGTTGTTTTTGGGGCACCTTTTTGCAATGCCACAAGCTTGGTTGTGGACGAGCTCAATGGGATCATGACTTTCACCGATGGGATTAGGGAAATCTCATACCAAACGCCTTACAAGATGAGAGAATTCAAGGAGATTGATTATGGAGGGCTCGATGAGCTAAGTTCCCAACTCGTGTTATGTGACGATGATGTGAGACGGGGATGTAAGGACACTTTTGACCTGTCAAGTGGATTCTTTAAGCATGATAAGGAGCTTAGTTCTAAATACCAAAACATTCCTTTTGATCTCGAGGATCCGAAACACCTTTACTATGAGAGTAATTCTGATAGAGAATCAAATGAAAATGGCCTAGGAACCGTGACCAATGATGGAGTCACGTAATGTACGTAACTTTGAGTCTAGCTACAAGACTCGTTAATAAAGAAAAGCGCTTCTTGGGAGGCAACCCAAGTTTTATTTGCTTTGTGTGTTTATTTGTTTGTTTGATTTTATTTGTTTCCGTATGTATGTTTAAATTTTATTATTATTGATTCATGTTCAAAAGTAAATTGTGAAAATGCTTTATCTTGTTTTTAACTTCGTCTTAACTACATATAAAGGTATTTTGCAAAAGTTAAGTGTAAGGGAAATCCAAACCGGTTTATTAGAACAAATGAACATGAATCGTAATAATAATAAATTAACATACATATTAGTATTTGTTTGAGTCAAATGCTTGTATCGAGTCATAATGATGTTTTGCAGGAATTCCAGGAAGTAAGGTATAGGTTTTTCCAAAAATTTTCCGGAAACTTAACATGAGAATTCTGTCAGATCATTTCTGACGGCGTCAGGATTTACAACCTGACGGCGTCAGGTTTAATTTTCTGAAAAAATTTTGAAAGTTTTGTTCTCATAAAAAGTTTTTATTAAATCTATAACTTATAATCTCCAGGAATCTGCAAAATTATCATTCCACAAGCATTATATCCTTATATAGAGTTTATCCCGCCGATGTTATGCAGGTTTTCGTGTTTGTTTTCTCAGGTTTAACAGGTTATTTTGGACAAGGAAATGTTTGTTTGATCAAGCTTATGGCGATGCATTAGTCATGGAGCTTCAACATTACTTTGGAAGAAGATCTAACCGTGTTACCACATTATCCACCGAGCGAATCAGGGGAGTATTTGATTTCATTCTTTTACCTTATTACTTTTACATCTTGTTATTTGAACATTGGGGACAATGTTCATCTTAAGTGTAAGGGGGGGGGGGGTAAAAGTACGATTAGAGAATGCTATTACGCTTGATTTTTGTTTGTTTAATAGTAGATGTGTAATAAAACTGAGATAAATACTTGTTAGGGCAATTTTAGTGCCAAATTTAAAATTTTTTACAACATTTAGGAGTGAAACTTTGGTCTTAATGAGCGTCTCACGGATAGGAGTTATATGACTAGCACAAAAACCGTACCACTAAAAAATTTTCCACCCCCAAATATGTGAGGTTCGCCCCTAGAATTGGTAGGAAAAGCATTTATGCTATGATGTGTGTACCGGTAGCACTTAGATTCTAGAACTTGCGTTAGGACCATTCCGAGGCCACAAGTGAGACTACATTCGTGTAGTTAGATTTACTACATGATAAGAGGCATTAGGATTAACCCATTGTTTTACAACTGTGTTTTTGTTATAAATACTTTGGCTACATTGGTCAAGTAATTCTCCCACACCCTTTGCATTGTACCCATTTTTGGTACACGATACCCCTAGTACGCCCCTCAGAGCCTATCTTTTCGTTTCGACCTTTAAGCATTTTACTTAAAGGAAGAATTTGTTACACCCCACTAAAATGTACACCCAAATCGCCTTAGCCTACCTTGTATGCACTCATTTTTAGTGCATTATTGTGACAACATTTGTTTAAACCCAAGTTAATTATCTAATTGATTACATGGTTGCTAAGTCGAGTCATATCCTTGTACATATTGTTTTGGGACGATTGGGACTCATGGGTAAAGTACTAGTGTAATGGAGTAATGGGGAAGAACAACATTGTTACCCCCATATGTGCTAAATATTTTAAAAAAAGTACTCCAAGTTTTTCAATTATCTTAATTCGAGTCATTAGAATAGTTATTTGTAAAGTTATGTAAAAGTTCAAGTGTAAGGGGAATGCAATGCCCCTATGATGTATTATTTTGGATGGTAGGGCAAGAGTGTATGATGAAAAAAAAAAAAAAAAAAAATCAAGAAAAAAAAAAATGAGAAAAAGAAAAGTAGAAAAAACATACGGACTACCATCCCGTTTCATTTTATGTTTATTTTATGTTTTTGTTATTTTGTTTTTAGCTTAAGATTGAGTCGAGTCTTGGCTTAGCAACATTGTACAATACATGTAATTAATCAAGATCTTTAACTCGCCACCAGTAAAATATCCTTTATCCAACAAAACCGTGTTTATCATATCCCTACACCTAACGTTATAACCCGTTTAAAAGCCCTCTTTGATAGTTTATCTTTGGTGCTTACGCCTAGTGGAGGAGGTTTTTGATCCTTTCCCAAGCCTATGGTAATCTATTTGCTATGACAAGTAGTGAGAGATATTATCCGTTTTCATTTATGAGATTTATTTTGATGACACCTGAGAGATGTGAGTATCTAAACACTACTTGTGAGGTGCTAGTTTGTAATCTCCGTGCTTATTATGATTAAAGTGGAATGAATATTTGTTGTAATTACTTTTATATTAGTGTTAAATGACCTCTAACTTGTATTTTGATTAGAATAAAAGCGCATTTGCTTGAGGACAAGCAAATCTCAAGTGTAAGGGTATTTGATGAAGCGAAAAGTGTACCGCTTTTAGGGGGTCATTTAAGCCCTAAATCGTATTTATTTGATCAAATATTGCCCTAAATCGTTCCTTTTGTCATTTTAGGTACTTTTGAGAAGAAATCTGGAAAAGGAAGCATTTTGGACGTTTTTGGAGCATAAAAGTGAAGAAAACGACAAAGTCTCAAAATCGGCTAAAAAGTACCTTTGACGGCGTCAGGAATTTCCCCAGACGGCGTCATGGCTTGGCAAAAAAAGGTGGATGTGAAAATTACTCATGATAAGCCAGAGAATTTTGCATGAAAAATCTGACGGCGTCACCCTTTGAAGTGATCAAGGTCGTCACGGCTTAATTTAAAGAGGGACGGCGTCAAGCTTATTTCTGACGGCGTCGAGCTTTGATAAGCCAGAACGGATTTTGGAGGTCTAAAGAGGGACGGCGTCAGGAAGGCCATCCGGGAACCCTAAAAGCGGCGAGGTGACGGCGTCAGGATCTACAATGTGACGCCGTCAGCCCTTAATCTCTATATATAGTTTTGCAATTTTTTGTCATTAGTGTGGAACTTTGTGTGTAACCTTTTGGGAGGAAACCCTAAGACGATTTTAGCAGCTTTTTCAAGGCTTTTTGCCTTGAGATCTTCCATGTTACATTGAAGATAAGTTATCAATTAATCATTCAATATGTCTATGTGTTGTTTGATTCTATCTTGTTCTTGTCTTTTGTTTAACATGCTAGGCTAGGTTTTCTTTGTGTTTGCTTAGATCTAATGAAACCTAGCTATTGATTATTGGTTATTAGTGTGTTATTAATTGTATTGGATGATTGTTCATCGATGTTAGGCTTAAGAAAACTGGCTAACCTCCTATACGGTAACTTGCTTGAACGTCTTAAGAAACATGAACCAATGCGTACTAAGGTTTTTATGGTTGTATTTAATGCATGAGCGAATTCTAGTGATCCCATGTTAGGAGCTTCTTAGCCGGCTCGACATAGGAGTGAAGTAGGAGTTCATAGAGTTGGGGAAGTACGTACGCCACCCCACGATTGGTATTAAGGAATACACCCGTCATCCACGCAATTAATACACACTAATCAACCGGTAAAAGATAGTTAGGGAGTAAGGAAATCTAAGTAAACACATTTCTCTCCACATAAGTTTTACCACCTTTTCATTTTCAGCTATTTTATTTTATTTGCATTCGTAGTTATTTGGGTTAGTTGATTAGCAACTAATTCCGCCCACTCTTTCAAACCCGAGATTTTACTTGCTTTCATAAAATTACAAAAACATAAAAAAGAATCTTCTCTCACCCCTAGACCTATTAGAGTAGTTTTTCAATCCTAACGACACTATTCCCTGTAGAGAACGATCAATCCCCCGTACTTACCACTACACTATACTACATCGGTCAGGTACACTGCCTGGTGGGGTTGTAAGCCTCTTGAGATCCCTCGAGAGGTAAAACCTGTTGTAAGGTCGCAAAACCACGCATCACCAACCTAACCCAAAATCAATAACCCCAGCCCATCACCCCACACAACCCAAGCCCAAACAATCCATACCCGGTATATTGTTAACAAAAATTAGGTCAAAGCAAAAAACAATCAGACCTTTCTTCCTCCTTCTCTCCCACCCTATTACCCGCCAAACCATTCACCTTTCCCCACCTTTAACCTGCTACACTCAACCATCCTCCTCAAAAGCCACCCTCCTCACCAGCTTCAAGAAATCCTTCGCGAGATGCCTTGCCACCTCACCAATCCGTGTGTGCAAATGGGCGCCAAAGTGGTACCAAGGGCCAAGATTACTCCAACTCAATCCAATGGTTGAGAAAAGTTTCAAGGAAGCACAAATGAAGAATTTACACTAATTCCTATCACAAAAGAAACACAAGTATGAAGACCCCGTAGCCTAGGTTTTTTTAGTATAATTAGATTAGAAGTTATCAGTTGTAGTTTAGGTTTTATTTAGCTTAAAAATTCCAAGGTACTTGTATTTTCTTTATCTTTTTCATATTGTAATTCTCAGTTCAAGTAATGAAAGTTTAATTTTTATGGTCAACAAAAGTCAACTGTTAAAGCTTATTCATTGCTTATTGTATCTCTAAGTGCTTATTTCCTTGTTTTGAGTTTAACTGAGTTTGTTAATGTTAGAATGAAGTTAGTTTGATGATTTCTATATCCTAGTTTAGATTTGCTCTGAAAAAATTAGAAAAACCAAAAAAATAGCTCAACTGCTTATAAGCTTATCTAGAGCTTATTTGGCTCATTAAGGTATAGAGTAGTTGGTTTGGTAACATTGACTCAGAATCTGGCATCCTCTGGTTTTGTTTGGTTTTCACATTCAAAAGCAGCTTCTAAAGAAGTGTTTTGGATTGAGCTTATTTTTGGCCAAATGTACTTATACTGTTCATATGCCATTTTATGAAGTTTGATTAAGATTTATTTAGGCTAGTTCAGCTGTTATTGATATGATTTAAGAGAATTGGATGCCCTTTGAGGTTTTTGGCTTTTAGGAAAAATTCTAAGCTCATCACTGCACTAATAAGCCCTTCATCAGCTGAAGCTTATTTGGTGCAAGCCTTGGGTAATTTTAGATGCTTTTAAGTGGTCAAAATGAATTTCCAGAAGATGGGTTCTGTTCCATAGATTTTTGTCAGAGTTGGTTTTGTGCAGACACACCCCCCACCTCAGTCCCAAATCTCCTTTTATCAGATCAAATTTGAGTCATCATAAGCTTTTGGAAAATTTTAAAAACTGTTTTTATGTAATCATTTGTTGCTTAACTTCATTTTAAAACAGGAATTTCACATTTTTAAAATCATCTGCTTGCTCAAATCTGGTCTGCAAAGTCTGCCCCTAGGCTTGTTTTCCCCTGCACCACAGTTTCTAGTCTCATAAGCTCAATTTCACAAGCCTTCATCTTTTTCATTGTTGAAGTTTATCCTAAGATTTTGGTATTTTTAGAAGCCCCACAGTCCTGTCTCTTTGTGCTTGTGCTTAATTCTCTCAAACTGCTTATTTGATTGCTTATATTGATCCTTCAAATAGCCCTGATAACTCAGACATACTGAGTAATCAGTGTGTATTGAGCTTCTTCATAAGCTCTTTTTGAGCTTATTAGTGGGACCCACTTTGAGCTTGTTGTTTTGTTTGAGAAGTCCAGTGTACAAGCTTATTGGTTCTAGGCTTCTTTTGGGCTTCCAAGCTTATTTGATAAGCTAAAAAGTTGCCTACAATAGCCCATTTGGCCTGTTTGGTTTGTTGGATTTGGATTTGCTTATTTCTGCTTATATTGGCTTCTCAGTGTGCTTATCTGATCTTTTATGCTTATTCATAGTTAGCTTAATTAATTTGTAGCTTATTCTCACTTAAGGCTCAGTTTTCAGCTTATTTGGTTTGTTTTTTAGACTTAAGATTCCATTTTTTATTAGCTTACTGTTTAAAAAAAAAAAAAAAAAAAAAAAAAAAGCTCACACTGAGCTTATTTGTGGCTTTTTTAAAAAAAAAAAAAAAAAAAGTTTGTTTTTATAAAAAGTTGGTTAATTATTAGAGCTTAACAAGTTTGTAAAAGAAAAATCCAAAAAGAAAAATAGTTTGCTAAAAAAAGGTTGTTTGTGGGAATCGAACCCTGGTCACTCAGGAAACAAACCCACCTCTTAACCATCTGCTCTATGTTCTGCTTAGGTTAGATAGTTATATTTTTTATTTTTATAGTAGTCTTAGTCCTTTTAGCTTAAACTGCTTTTTAGTTTAATTCACTGCTTATTTGAGTAGTTTTTTAGGTTCTAATATTTTTCCTAGATTAGATTTAGCTTAATTTATTTCCTGGTAATTTTTTAGAATTTTTACTTTTCATTTGATATTTTTTCCGAATTTAATTTAGTTTAATTAGTTTTTAATTAGTAATAAATAATTAAAAAGTCAAAAAAATAAAAATCTTTTTTTTCAAAATTTTCTGTTGTCATTTAGTACGTAGGAAAAATAATTTGGCACCCGTAGAGTTTATATTTAATTAATTTGGCGTTTTTAGAATTCCCGATTCTCGTTTTTAGTATAAATTGCTTGTGTCTTAATTTTTCTTTGTAAATTTGTTTTTCTCATCCTTATTAGAAGTTAAAACACCAAAAAATCCAAATCAAATCATCAAGCATTTTAATTCCAAACCAAAAACAAAATCCTCGATTCACACCTCGCTGGGACACGACCCGGGTGATCACTTGCCCGGTATCACACACATCACATTCACGGGTTTTTCAAGTTGGTCTTTTCCTAAAGGGTTGACTTGTCATTTCCCACGTATCACGTGTGCACGATACTATATTTATATATATATATACTACACACGGATCAAATTTTGGCGCCGCTGCCGGGGAGGTTGTGTTGCGACAATATTGTTAAAGGTTTTAACGATTAGTGACTTGAGATCCTTCTTCACGAAGTTATCACTTCCAAAAAAATTATAAAACACAAAAATATTTTTCTTTTCTTTTGTATATATATTATCATATAAAAACAAAAAAAAAATACAAAAAGATTTTCCGTTTTTCTTGTTAAATTAATAAACAATAAAAAGCATCATCGAGAAACATTCGATAGAATACTACCTAACTGGGGGTATGACCATTAATAAGTTCCCAAACAAAAGATTAAAACTTGCCTTTGTGTCGCTTGCGAATTCGGCTCACCTTTGATTGATAAACAAACTATAAAGGAGGTTCTAGGATGGTCTTGACATTAAATTGCAGACCGAAAGGAGCGGGTTTTTAAGGACATTTATTGCCCACCTTTGCTCCTCCGCCACCCTGTGCGTTTTTCTTTCAAAGAGCTACCGTACGCTTGTTTGATTTAAGGTTTAAGTTCACTTGTGTTTTGCCTCGGTCTTGTTTTAATTGAAATTGTTTTTGTTAGTGCATGCGCACTCGTTCTTCTCCGTCAACAAGTCCTTTACGTGAACTCGTGCATACCTCGAGAAGACGTAATCGTAGGCATTCCGCCTCAATAGCCGAACCCGAGATTCGTGCTATTCCCGTTCCTCCCATTGTCACAATGGCGGAGGAACGTACCATGTGTGAGCTTCTCCAAGCACCCACCGAGGGTTACGGAGATGCTATTGTTGTTCCGGCAATCGTTGCCGATAGCTTTGAGCTTAAGACCGGGTTGCTATCCTTAGTAACTTCGAGTCAATATTTCGGATTTGAGAGGGACGATCCTCATTCCCACATTCGATGGTTTAACAAGATCACCTCTACCATCAAATACCGAAATGTTCCTCAAGAGGCAATCAAATTGCTTCTTTTCCCTTTTTCTCTCGAGGGGGCCGCCCGAATTTGGCTCGAAAAACAACCCCCTCGTTCTATTGAAACATGGGAAGATTTGGTGTCGAAATTTGTGAATGAATTCTTTCCTCCATAAAAAACCACAAGCCTTAAAAATGAAATCACCAAATTCACTCAAAAATTTGATGAATCCTTTAGTGAAGCGTGGGACCGTTTTAAAGAATTACTTCGCAAATGTCCTCACCATGGTTTTCTCCGAGTTACATCAACTCGATACCTTCTATAATGGTTTGAACCATTCCGATCAAGACTCTCTAAATGCCGCCGCCGGTGGTAATCTCTTGTATCGGACGACTAAAGATGCTTTAGCCATCATTGAAAATAAGTCTAAGGTTCGTACTTCACGAAGCAAGCAAGTTGTTTCTCAAGTGAATGCTTCACCTTCTACTTCATCTCCCGTGAGTTCTTCTAGCACCGATGCTAAGATTGACAAACTCACGGAGGCTATTCAAGCTTTGGTTCTTTCCAAGCAAAAGAAACAATCTTCCCCACAAACTTCTTCACCCACTCAAGTCAAAGCGGTGGAAGAAACTTGTGTCACTTGTGGTGGTCCTCATGCATACTACAATTGTACTGCCACCGATGGTAGTCGTTGTGATGTTAATGCGGTAGCCGGATCTTACAACCAAGGAGGTAACCAATACCGTCCTCAAGTTGACCCGAACTATCGTGTTAGCAATCAAAATGGACCACCCGGATTTTCTCAACCCAACAATCCAAATAGATTCAATCAAAACCAACCGAGAGGGCAAAATGTTCAAAATCAATTTCAAGCCCCGATCAATCAATACCCAAATCAAGGTGGTAATTTCAATCAAGGCTTTCAAGCTTCGAATTACCAAGCCCCAATTGCTTCCTCAAACGAACTTGCTAATTACATCAAAGCAAATGAAGCAAATATGAGGTCAATGCAAAATCAAATCACCACCTTGAAAAATGATTTTCAAACTTCAATTTCAAAACAAGGTCATGAACTTAAAAATGAGCTTAAGAATACAAATCAAATGATTGATCAATCTCAAAGTAAAATTGAGAACATGTTTGCTAGTCTCATGTGCCAATTGAATCAACCTTCAACTTCGGGAACCCTCTCGGGAAATACCATTCCAAACCCGAAAGGTGAATTGAAAGCTATTACCACTCGTAGTGGTAAGACAATTGATGGACCCTCGATTCCTACTCCTTCTCCGGTGAAGGAAGTGGAACGAGAAACCAAGGTGACAAAGGACAAAGTGCAAATTACTAGCCCACAAAGTACCGCAAACGTCCAACCTTCGGTCGTCCAAACTCCAATTCCGGAACCCGATGTTCCGAAGACAAATTCTAAGCCCTCGATTCCTTATCCGTCGAGGCTTAATGAACAAAAGCTCCATGATAAAACTAATAGTCAAATGATGAAGTTTCTTGAAATCTTTCAAAAGATACACTTCGATATTAGTTTTGCAGATGCTCTTCTCTACATGCCAAAGTTTGCTTCAACATTCAAGAGTCTCCTTAGCAATAAGGAAAAATTGTTGGAATTGGCAAAAACTCCATTGAATGAGAATTGTTCGGCGGTGATTCTTAAGAAGTTACCCGAAAAACTAGGAGACCCCGGCAAATTTCTCATTCCTTGTGACTTCCAAAAGCTTGATGAATGCTTAGCCTTGGCCGATCTTGGCGCAAGCATCAATCTAATGCCTCTTTCCGTATGGGCAAAGCTTTCTCTACCGGAACTTACTGATACACGAATGACACTAGAGCTTGCAAACCGATCGGTTACTGTTCCGAAAGGTATTGCCGAAGATGTCTTCGTGAAGGTTGGCAAGTTCCATTTTCCTGCTGACTTCGTAGTAGTCGATTTTGATGCCGATCCCCGTGTCCCCCTTATTTTGGGAAGACCATTCTTGAAAACGGCTCGTGCATTAATCGACGTCTACGAAGGTGAAATGACTCTTAGAGTCGGTGATGAAAAATTGGTCTTAAATATTGAGAGTACTTCAAAATATCCTCTCAAGCGTGATAGCGAGTCAATTAACCAAATTGATATCATTGATGCTACATGCGAGGAATATTTTCATGAAGTGCTAAGTGGCAATCCCACTTCTTCAGAACATACCAATGCTCTCTCTTCCCCTTCTCTCACTCCATTTGAGGGAAGTGACTTCATTTTGGAAGAGATTGAAGCTTGTTTAGCTTGTGATGCAACTCAATCGGAAATTGATGAAGGTGTGTTTGACATGGAGGGAGACCTTCGTCTAATTGAGAAGTTACTTAATGAAGATCCATCATCTCTCCCTCCGAAAGAACTTCATAATGAGGAAATCACATCTAGTGAGAATCCTATTGATCCACCGGAGGTCGAACTTAAGGACCTACCACCTCATCTCGAGTATGCATTTTTGGAGGGTACCGATAAATTACCCGTCATAATTGCTAAAGACTTAAATGATGAGGAGAAAGCCGCTCTCATAAAGGTTTTAAAGTCACACAAGCGAGCCATCGCTTGGAAACTTTCCGACATTAAGGGTGTTAACCCGGAATTTTGTACACACAAGATTTTAATGGAAGATGACTTTAAACCAGCGGTTCAACATCAAAGAAGGGTTAATCCAAAAATTCACGAGGTTATCAAAAAGGAAGTTCTTAAACTCCTTGATGCCGGATTGATTTACCCTATCTCGGATAGTCCTTGGGTGAGCCCCGTTCATTGCGTGCCTAAAAAAGGTGGCATTACCGTTGTTACAAATGATGAAAACGAGTTGATTCCTACTTGATTGGTGACGGGATGGCGTGTATGCATTGACTACCGAAAGTTAAATGACGCCACCCGTAAAGACCACTTCCCTCTTCCATTCATGGATCAAATGCTCGAAAGACTAGCGGGAAACGAGTACTATTGTTTTCTCGACGGTTTCTCGGGTTACTTCCAAATTCCCATTGACCTGCAAGATCAAGAAAAGACCACTTTCACTTGCCCTTATGGAACGTTTGCCTACCGACGCATGCCTTTTGGCTTATGTAATGCTCCGGGCACGTTCCAAAGGTGTATGTTGGCCATTTTTCACGACATGATCGAGAAAACTATGGAAGTCTTTATGGATGATTTCTCGGTCTTTGGGGATTCTTTCACCACATGTCTCTCCCATTTGGACAAAATGCTTCAACGTTGTGAAGACACTAATCTTTGTCTAAATTGGGAGAAAAGTCATTTCATGGTCAAAGAGGGCATTGTCCTCGGCCATAAGATTTCTAAGAGTGGGATTGAGGTCGATAAGGCCAAAGTTGATGTTATCGCTAAACTACCTCATCCCACTACCGTCAAGGGTATTCGGAGTTTCCTTGGTCACGCCGGTTTCTATCGTAGATTCATTCAAGATTTTTCGAAAATTGCCCGGCCGATGACCCGTCTCCTTGAAAAGGAAACTCCGTTCGTTTTCTCACAAGAGTGCATTGAAGCTTTTTAAACTCTAAAGAAAAAGCTTACTGAAGCACCGATCTTAGTTGCCCCCGATTGGGACCTACCTTTTGAACTTATGTGTGATGCAAGTGATTTTGCCATAGGTGCGGTCTTGGGGCAACAAAAAGCAAAACATTTTCAGCCTATACACTATGCTAGCAAAACTATGACCGAAGCTCAAGCACATTACACCACGATGGAAAAAGAATTATTAGCCGTGGTGTATGCTTTCGAAAAGTTTCGGCCATACTTAATCTTGTCTAAAAGCATAGTGTATACGGATCACTCGGCTCTCAAATATCTCTTTGCAAAACAAGATGCAAAGCCGAGACTGCTCCGTTGGGTTCTCCTCCTACAAGAATTTGATATCACCATCCGTGATAAAAAAGGAGCCGAGAACCTTGCTGCTGATCATTTGTCCCGATTAGAGAATCCTCATCAAAGTGTGCTCGAGAAAAAGGAAATAAATGAAACATTTCCTCTTGAGACACTTAACGTGGTATCTTTTCGTGGTGATTCTAGTACCCCATGGTTTGCCGATTTTGCAAATTACCATGCGGGTAACTTTGTCGTGAAAGGGATGTCGTCCCAACAAAAGAACAAATTCTTCAAAGATGTGAAGCATTACTTTTGGGACGATCCCTACTTGTTTAAAATCTGTGCGGATCAAGTCATCCGGCGATGTGTTCACGGCCAAGAAGCTGTTGAAATTCTTAAGGCTTGCCACAATGGACCCACGGGGGGACATCATGGTGCCAACTACACCGCCAAAAAGGTGTTTGATTCCGGTTTCTATTGGCCCACAATCTACCGTGATGCCCATGACTTAGTCAAATCTTGCGACTCTTGTCAACGTCACGGGAAGATCTCTCAAAAAGATGAAATGCCACAAAACTTCGTTCAAGTTTGTGAAATCTTTGACGTTTGGGGCATTGACTTTATGGGGCCGTTCCCGTCTTCACGAGGGAACAAGTATATACTCGTGGCTGTCGATTACTTGTCCAAATGGGTTGAGGCGAAAGCACTCCCCACCAACGACGCCCGAGTAGTGTGCAAATTTTTGAAAACTCTCTTTGCTCGGTTTGGAACTCCACGTGCTATCATTAGTGATCGCGGTACGCACTTTTGCAATGATCAATTTGCAAAAGTCATGCTTAAGTACGGTATCACTCACAGTCTTTCTACCGCATATCACCCACAAAAAAGTGGACAAGTGGAAGTTTCAAACCGTGGTCTAAAAAGAATTTTGGAAAGGACCGTAGGTGAAAACCGTGCATCTTGGTCGGATAAATTAGATGATGCACTTTGGGCCTTCCGTACAGCTTACAAAACACCCATCGGGTGCACTCCTTACAAGCTTGTGTACGGAAAGGCGTGCCATCTACCGATTGAGCTCGAGCACAAAGCTTATTGGGCCTAGAAGCATGCAAACTTCGACCTTCAGTCCGCGGGTGATCACCGCAAAGTTCAACTCAATGAATTAAATGAACTTCGTGATCAAGCCTACGAGAACTCTTTGATCTACAAAGAAAAGACAAAGAAGATCTACGACTCCAAGATCAAAAACCGCGTTTTTAACGTTGGTGATCGAGTCCTTCTTTTTAACTCTAGATTGAAGATTTTCTCGGGCAAGTTAAAAACACGATGGACTGGACCATTAACCGTTACCAAAGTTTTTCCTTATGGTACCGTCGAGTTATCTCAAAATGACGGACCAAACTTCAAGGTGAACGGTCATAGGTTGAAGCATTATTTTGGAGGGGACATACCATCCATGGTTGTCCCGGATCTCCAAACTTTCCCCATGGACCAATGAATTCGGGGTCGAGTCAAGCTAGTGACTCGGTTAACAAAAACATTAGCACCACATGGGTGAACGCCCATGTTTCTGACTTCCTCCTATTTTCTAACACTAAGTGTGGGGGAATTCCTCTGCAGTGCTTTCTTTTGTGTGTTGTTTGCTCTGATTTTCAGGTTTCCCTTGGATAGTGTTGATTGACGCGCCTGTTTTCAATCCAGCCGCTCAATATCCTATCCTTTTGCTAACGTTTATCTAGGGATATCTTTTTAATCCTGTTTGTGAAAATCGAGATTTCTGTTCCACACTTGGCTAGTGGTATTACCCTTTTTACGTTTTAAGCGTCGGCATAATAGCCGGTACTTTGAATATTGAGGGCAATATTCAATTCTAAGTGTGGGGGGGAATTCTCGCGAATTTTTTCACTTAAGTACCTTCTAGTCCCTAGTACCCCCGTTTTTGACCAAAATTTTAAAATTTTTTGTCATTAAAAAAAAAAAAAAAAAAAAAAAACCGTCGTCAATAAAAGTGTGTTTAGTCTTGATTAGGTTAGAACAAAGGGAATCCTGACTCTGCTAGAGTGTTGATCTAGCTGCTTCCTTAACGTTTAGACTAAGGTTTTACGATGTGTGCAAATGAAAATGCTAAGCGTAGAATAGTTGGTTTTCTTTAGAGCTTATAAAAGTAATCTATGGCTTTTTCTCCCATAAGCTAACTAATCTGACTTAATAAGTGCTTATTTTCAAACTCTTGAACATACAAAATCATTTTTTCATACGATTTTGAAAAATACTAGTTCTAAGCTTTATTTAAACTTCGGAACAAGCATATGTAATAATAAAGCAAAATGAAAGTGAGACGTTGCTTGAAAGTTGCAAAAGTTAAGTAATAAATGTAGGTGCTAAAAAAAATAAGCTAAGGTTCAAGATCGGCCCTTGGATCCTCATTTCAGGAATGTCTAGAGTCTTGGAATTCTCCGTTGTAACGGCCCTTGGATCCTTACTTCCGAAAGGCGGTTAGGTCTTGGCTACCCTCTTACACCGGCCCTTGGACCTTTAATTCAGGAATGTGTGAGGTCTTGGATCCCGTGAAACTCCGTTAGTTTATTTGCACAAGTAAAAAAAAAAGAAAAATGATGAGAAAATGAAAAAATAAAAAAATAAAAAATGGAATGATATTGCAAAATGCAATAAAGTTTTGAAGCTTGCTTGTTGTGAATTTTAAATCTATCTTTTAACTAGTATTAGTCAAAGTTTTATAAAAACGTCGATTTTTTGTGATCAAAATTTTGAAAATCAAGCACATTCGCCTAACTTAAATAAATTGCGGGAGGAAAAGTTAAGTTTCGGCTTACATAGATTATTGGTATAAGTAGTGTTAGCATTTTTCAAAAAACATTTGCACATTGAGTTTGAGCTTAGTTGGGAGTATAAAAAGAGGATGACGATTTCAATTCCCTGGAGACACCCATTTTGTGTGAATCCCGTTCCATGATACCATTTTTGGAAATCAAGCATGTTATCTATTTTGTTCTAGTTTAAATTTATCGCATTGAATAAAAAGTCATAACGGGGTATACTTGGTTCCTTTCATTACTTCATATGATTGGATTGCTAGGGACTAGCAATAGTTTAGTGTGGGGGATTGATGAGTGTGTAAATACTCATCATTTTACACCTATAATAGACACAAAAATGACCAAAAACAATCAAATATATTGCAGATATCCTTGGTTTTGTGTTTTTATGTGTTTCAGGTACAAAGGATTGAAAACGGAGCGAAAACGAGGCAAATATGGACAAAACCAAACTTGATTTGGAAAAGAGCCGAAAACCGAAGCCGGAAAAGACAATTTTCATATGGATTTAATTCGAGCTCAAAAATCCCAAAATGGCCCTTGGATTATTTTCATTTGGTAAAATTGACCCTTGGATTAACTTTGAAGAAATGGCATGTTTGGTCCTTGAAGTTTACATGATTTACACATTGGTCCTTGGTTTAAACCATTTTATCTATACCAAATACATAACAGCCGGATCCAAAAGAATAACAAAAGCCCAACCATAACTAATAAACCCATAACCCAACCTAACCCAAAATCAATAACCCCAGCCCATCACCCCACACAACCCAAGCCCAAACAATCCATACCCGGTATATTGTTAACACAAATTAGGTCAAAGCAAAAAACAATCAGACCTTTCTTCCTCCTTCTCTCCCACCCTATTACCCGCCAAACCATTCACCTTTCCCCACCTTTAACCTGCTACACTCAACCATCCTCCTCAAAAGCCACCCTCCTCACCAGCTTCAAGAAATCCTTCACGAGATGCCTTGCCACCTCACCAATCCGTGTGTGCAAATGGGCGCCAAAGTGGTACCAAGGGCCAAGATTACTCCAACTCAATCCAATGGTTGAGAAAAGTTTCAAGGAAGCACAAATGAAGAATTTACACTAATTCCTCTCACAAAAGAAACACAAGTATGAAGACCCCGTAGCCTAGTTTTTTTTAGTATAAATAGATTAGAAGTTATCAGTTGTAGTTTAGGTTTTATTTAGCTTAAGAATTCCAAGGTACTTGTATTTTCTTTATCTTTTTCATATTGTAATTCTCAGTTCAAGTAATGAAAGTTTAATTTTTATGGTCAACGAAAGTCAACTGTTAAAGCTTATTCATTGCTTATTGTATCTCTAAGTGCTTATTTCCTTGTTTTGAGTTTAACTGAGTTTGTTAATGTTAGAATGAAGTTAGTTTGATGATTTCTATATCCTAGTTTAGATTTGCTCTGAAAAAATTAGAAAAACCAAAAAAATAGCTCAACTGCTTATAAGCTTATCTAGAGCTTATTTGGCTCATTAAGGTATAGAGTAGTTGGTTTGGTAACATTGACTCAGAATCTGGCATCCTCTGGTTTTGTTTGGTTTTCACATTCAAAAGCAGCTTCTAAAGAAGTGTTTTGGATTGAGCTTATTTTTGGCCAAATGTACTTATACTGTTCATATGCCATTTTGTGAAGTTTGATTAAGATTTATTTAGGCTAGCTCAGCTGTTATTGATATGATTTAAGAGAATTGGATGCCCTTTGAGGTTTTTGGCTTTTAGGAAAAATTCTAAGCTCATCACTGCATTAATAAGCCCTTCATCAGCTGAAGCTTATTTGGTGCAAGCCTTGGGTAATTTTAGATGCTTTTAAGTGGTCAAAATGCATTTCCAGAAGATGGGTTCTGTTCCATAGATTTTTGTCAGAGTTGGTTTTGTGCAAACACACCCCCCACCTCAGTCCAAAATCTCCTTTTATCAGATCAAATTTGAGTCATCATAAGCTTTTGGAAATTTTTAAAAACTGTTTTTATGTAATCATTTGTTGCTTAACTTCATTTTAAAACAGGAATTTCACATTTTTAAAATCATCTGCTTGCTCAAATCTGGTCTGAAAAGTCTGCCCCTAGGCTTGTTTTCCCCTGCACCACAGTTTCTAGTCTCATAAGCTCAATTTCACAAGCCTTCATCTTTTTCATTATTGAAGCTTATCCTAAGCTTTTGGTATTTTTAGAAGCCCCACAGTCCTGTCTCTTTGTGCTTGTGCTTAATTCTCTCAAACTGCTTATTTGATTGCTTATATTGATCCTTCAAATAGCCCTGATAACTCAGATATACTGAGTAATCAGTGTGTATTGAGCTTGTTCATAAGCTCTTTTTGAGCTTATTAGTGGGACCCACTCTGAGCTTGTTGTTTTGTTTGAGAAGTCCAGTGTACAAGCTTATTGGTTCCAGGCTTCTTTTGGGCTTCCAAGCTTATTTGATAAGCTAAAAAGTTGCCTACAATAGCCTATTTGGCCTGTTTGGTTTGTTGGATTTGGATTTGCTTATTTATGCTTATATTGGCTTCTCAGTGTGCTTATCTGATCTTTTATGCTTATTCATAGTTAGCTAAATTAATTTGTAGCTTATTCTCACTTAAGGCTCAGTTTTCAGCTTATTTGGTTTGCTTTTTAGACTTAAGATTCCATTTTTTATTAGCTTACTGTTTAAAAAAAAAAAAAGTTTGTTTTTATAAAAGTTGGTTAATTATTAGAGCTTAACAAGTTTGTAAAAGAAAAATCCAAAAAGAAAAATAGTTTCCTAAAAAAAGGTTGTTTGTGGGAATCGAACCCTGGTCACTCAGGAAACAAACCCACCTCTTAACCATCTGCTCTATGTTCTGCTTAGGTTAGATAGTTCTTTTTTTATTTTTATAGTAGTCTTAGTCCTTTTAGCTTAAACTGCTTTTTAATTTAATTCACTGCTTATTTGAGTAGTTTTTTAGGTTCTAATATTTTTCCTAGATTAGATTTAGCTTAATTTATTTCCTGGTAATTTTTTAGAATTTTTACTTTTCATTTGATATTTTTTCCGAATTTAATTTAGTTTAATTAGTTTTTAATTAGTAATAAATAATTAAAAAGTCAAAAAAATAAAAATCTTTTTTTTCAAAATTTTCTGTTGTCATTTAGAACGTAGGAAAAATAATTTGGCACCCGTAGAGTTTATATTTCATTAATTTGACGTTTTTAGAATTCCCGATTCTCGTTTTTAGTATAAATTGCTTGTGTCTTAATTTTTCTTTGTAAATTTGTTTTTCTCATCCTTATTAGAAGTTAAAACACCAAAAAATCCAAATCAAATCATCAAGCATTTTAATTCCGAACCAAAAACAAAATCCTCGATTCACACCTCGCTGGGACACGACCCGGGTGATCACTTGCCCGGTATCACACACATCACATTCACGGGTTTTACAAGTTGGTCTTTTCCTAAAGGGTTGACTTGTCATTTCCCACGTATCACGTGTGCACGATACTATATTTATATATATATACTACACACCCGGCCCGGTTCAATCCCCTCTGACCCGATCCAACCACAGTCCAAAGTCCAACCAATCCGGTTTGAACCTTTCTGTTGAACCAGACCCACCTCAACCGCCCAGTTCAACCTGAACCGTCTTTTACTGTTCGGAAAAAAAATTATTTTAGTTTTCTTTTTAGCTTTTAATCCTTTTCGATTGGCTTGTTTTTCTCGTGTATGACCACTCGCTCTTCAAGCGATGAATTGAGTACACCATTGTCTAACACCGAAAGTTTATTTCACAAAAAGAGAACCCAATTTGTTCCACCCGATCAAAGAATACCAAAAACCGTTAACCCACCATTTGATAATCTTTCCGAAGTTCACCCAATCGTTAATATTTTTCTCGAATTACTATTTCTAATGGCTTACGATGAACCTATGTGGGATACCAATAGGGTTGTAGCTCCTACACCCACGGCCTCCATTATTCCCGTTAATCTTTGAGATAACTTCACTATCAAAGGTCATCATCTTTCGATGATTAAAGACAATCAATTTGATGGTCGAGTTAAATCCGATCCACACAAACATATCGCCGATTTTATTGAAATTTGTGACATGTTTCATTATGGAACCACCGATGCAAATGCAATCCGCCTCAAACTTTTTCCATCGTCTCTCACCGGAGAAGCGAAAATCTGGTATAACGAATTAAGCCCCAGAGTGATCACAACTTGGGACTAAATGAGAGAAGCATTTGTTGGATGTTTCTTTCCACCGGCCATGTTTGATCGTCTCTTAGGTGAAATTCGTAGTTTTACTCAAAAGGAAGGAGAAAATCTTGTCGAAGCTTGGCTTCGAATGAAAAGCATGCTCCGAAGTTGTCATAGGCATGGTTTGTCTCGTGGTAATATTATTCAAATCTTTTACCATGGTCTCGATGACACAACTCAAGGTATCCTTGATGCCGGAGGAATTTTCCTTTATAAGACCCCTAAGAAGCTTACAATTTACTAGAAGACCATGTACTTCTTAAGCTCGATTAGTCCAAGGATGCGAAAATAAAACCTCAACAAAAATTTGTTGCATTCGCCGAAGGAACGAATGCAAAATTCCAAAATCATGGATATGATGAAAGATCTCACCACCAAAATCGATTCTAAATTCCAAAGTATCCAAAAAGAAATCGAAGAAATGCGTGATGGATGCAACTATTGTGGTGGAAACCATTCATCATCCGAATGTGATGACAAACCCATGGGAGGTCCCGAAGCCGAAACCAATTATGTTTATGGAGGATATCGAGGAGGAGGATATCGTGGAAACTACTACGGTATAAATTCTAGAGATTGGCAAGATCGTCCATCGAGGGATGATAATCGTAGTTCCCAACATCGTGATAATAATCGTCAGACATCGTCTCGTGATGATAACCGTTCATCATCACAATCACGTGAAACGAAAAATGAAGAATCTGAATTCGAAAAAACCATGGCGTGAATTCATGCATGCTCAAAAGCAAACAAATGAATTTATGAATAATAAGTTCTTCATGCTCAAAAGCAAAGTCGAACAAGGTCAAAAGAACCATCAAGCTTCTATCCAAGACCTTGAAATCAAATTTGGTCGTCTTTCTAATCAATTTGCTGCAAGACCATCTGGTACTCTGCCAAGCAATACTCAAACCAACCCGAAACCATCATCATCTGGATCTTATCGTCCACCTCAAACGAGAAATGAGCATGTAAATGTTGTATTCACTCGTAGTGGTCTATCTTATGATCCACCACCAAACCCAACCCAAACAACCACTATCGTTCATGATGATAGTGAGGATGAAGTAGTAGAAGAACCAAAAGATAACGAACCAATTTCTACACCAATCGTTAAACCCTCTCCACAGCTCAAAGCGTATAAACCAAGAATTCCATATCCTCAACGTTTGAGGAAAGAAAAGATGGATAATCAAAGAAGTTAGGATCAACGTTCCTCTTGTTGATGTCCTAGCTGGTATGCCCAATCATGGGAAGTTTTTGAAAGAACTTGTGAGCAACAAAAGCAAAATGGAAAACATTTTCGCTACCTTCATGAATGAAGATTGCTCAGCCATTATTGAAAACAAACTACCAAAAAAACTCGGTGATCCTGTAATTTTTCTCATCCCGTGTACTTTGGGAAATTCAATCACTTGTGATGCTTTAGCCGATCTCAGTGCGAGTATCAATCTTATGCCATACTCATTGTACGCAAAGCTTTCGATCGATACATAGAAACCCACAAGAAAGAGTATACGTTTAGCAAATCATAATATCCAATATCCTGTAGGAGTAGCTGAAAACATGCTTGTTCAAGTTGGGCAATTCGTTTTTCCTGTTGATTTTGTGATCCTCGAGAAGGAGGAAGATAGAAAAGTTCCATTGATCATAGGAAGACCTTTCCTAAACACCGCTGACGCTATCATTCGAGTAAAAAAACAAAGAACTCAATCTTGGAGTTGGGGATGAAAGAATCTCTTTTTTAATTAATCAGGCCATGAAATATTCTCATGCGAATTATGACACTTGTTATAGCAATTATGTTATCGATGAAATTACAGAGGAAACATTCGATGAGTTGCTTGATGAAAGAATTAAGATTCATAAAACATCCGGGCAAGTCAGTGATGTAGATCTCGACAGAGAATTCGCTGAATTTATGTAGATAAACACCGAAGAAATTTTTGAGGAAGAAATAACCAACTTTGAAAAGTTGGAATTCAATGACGAAATGAGAATCAAAACCTCAATTGAAGATCCGCCGGTGGATCTCGTCTTGAAACCTCTTCCTGATCATCTGGAATATGTATTCTTGGAAGAAAACTCTCTTCTTCCAGTTGTCATATCTTCAGCACTCAAGCCCGATGAAAAGAACATCTTGTTTATATGCTCAAAAATCATAAAGAAGCTTTCGCTTGGAAAACTTCTGACATTCGTGGAATAAGTCCTAACTTTTGCAAACACAAAATCAATATTGAAAACGATTCCAAACCCGTTGTTCAAAGACAACGAAGACTCAAACCAAACATGAAGGAAGTTGTTAAGAAGGAAATAATCAAACTTCTTGATGATGGTATTATTTATCCCATTGAAGATAGTTCATGGGTAAGTCATGTTTATTGTGTTCCCAAGAAAGGAGGAACAACTGTTGTAACTAATAAATGTAATGAACTTATTCCTACCAGAACCATAACTGGTTTGCAGGTATGCATTGATTAACGCAAATTAAATGACGCCACCAGGAATGATCATTTTCCTTTACCGTTCATGGATCAAATGTTGGAAAGACTTGCGGGGAACAAATTCTTTTGTTTTCTCGATGGATTTTCCGGTTATTTCCAAATTCTAATTGATCCAGCTGATCAAGAAAAGACCACATTCACGTGTCCTTTTGGCACATATGCGTATAGGCGTATGCCTTTTGGTCTTTGTAATGCACCAGCAACATTTCAAAGATGCATGATTGCTGTTTTTCAAGATATGCTTGAAACCTCCATGGAAGTTTTCATAGATTATTTCTTGGTATTTGGAGACTCATTCGAGTCATGCCTTTCCAATCTTGATAAAATGCTTGAAAGATGCAAAACCGCTCATCTCATCTCATGCTAAACTGGGAAAAATGTCACTTTATGGTGACAGAAGGCATTGTGCTTGGTCACAAGATTTCTAGTATGGGAATCGAAGTTGATAAATCAAAAATAGATGCTATTGCTAAGTTATCACCCCCGACTAACGTCGAAGGCATTAGGAGTTTCTTTGGGACATGCGGGATTCTACCGCAGATTTATCAAAGATTTTTCGAAAATATCTCGTCCTATGACAAAGCTTCTCGAAAAAGATCCAGATTTTTATTTCAAGGAAGAATACTTGAATATTTTCCTGAGTCCTTAATTATTCACTAACATTTTTCTGAACCTCAGATTTATTCCTGGTTGGCGTGTGGTGTCAGTCCGTAAGAAACTGGGATAACCTCCCGTTTTCAATACAATAATCAAAAGTAAATTATTAGATGTGATAATTTCACCGTTCCTTGGTGAGATTTCCGGGTGACAATATGTGCAGGTCTGTTTTCTGTTATAATCACATAATGGCCTAATCCGATAATTCAGTCATAATAAATGAATTGTTATGAATTTAATATTAGGGAAAATTTACCATTTGTCACAATATGCATAAAATCCACGATAACGCTCCTAAAAACATGTACAATTTGAGCGTTATAAAAGTCTTACAACAGCCCTACAACCCCAAACCTTGAGAAAGTTCAGGTTTGGTTTTCTTTTAGTCCGGAGTTTATAAGGGGTAACCTTGCTCTTTATGTTGGGAACCCTATTTAATAAATAGCAAGTTGTTAACGTAGCTTCACCCCAGAAACCTTGACTCAACCCTGAATAGGACAACATAGAATTAACCATCTCCTTCAGTACTCTGTATTTCCTTTCAGAGATACCATTTTGCTGAGGAGTATATGGAGCATTCGTTTCATGGATTATACCAACAGACTGAAAATACAAAGTATCCATGTACTCACCTCCCCTATCAGTCCTTAATCTTTTGATCAGGGACCCAAGTTATAATTCAACTTCAGTTTTAAATACTTTGAATTTATCTAATGCTTCATCCTTAGTATGTAACAGATAGACATAACAAAACCTAGAAGCATCATCAATAAATGTCACAAAGTACTTCTTATTCCCCAAAGAGGGAGTGGCATGAAAATCACACAATTCACTGTGTATTAGCTCCAAGAGCTCAGTCTCACGTTTTACATCCTGAAAAGGTTTCTTAGTTATTTTTGTCAACATGCAAGTCTTACACTTTTCATTGTCCATGTAAAATGCTGGGATTAACCCATCCTTAGACATATCTTGCATCCTTTTATAGTGTACATGGCCAAGTCTAGCATGCCAGTGGGTAGAGTCGTTCAGTTTAGAGGTTGACATAATGGCTGAATTAACTATATTAGTGACAATATTAAGCCTGAACATTTGATTACACAAATAGCCAAAACCAATAAACACACCATGTTTAGATAATATAAATTTATCAGATTCAATAACTTGTTTATATCCATGATTATTCAAAATACTGCTTGAAACCAAGTTCTTCCTTATATCAGGAACATGAATAACATTAAACAAAGTTACAATCTTTCTAGAACTAAAACTAAGATCTATACAACCACGACCATGCACCAGGGCTGTTGACTCATTTCCCATGTGAAGAATAGAACCATCAGTGACTCGTAAGTCTTGAACCAGCATCTATCTTTGCACACATGAACAGTTGTTCCAGATTCAACCCACCACGCAACATCATCATCATGCACATAGTTAGATTCAGATACATAAGTAACATAATAAATTTGAAAGGATTTATTAAACATATTATGACCTTTAAGTGAGTTGGCAGAACCACCACTCCCTGAACCACTAGTGCCTGAACCATTAGCTTTACCACCAACCTTAACACCTTTGCAATCCATTTTAGGATGACCAATTTTGCCACATTTCCAACAAGTAGGTGTTGCCTTCTTGTTAGGGTCATCCCTTGTGTTATCATGATGTTTACGTTTGCCCTTCTTGTCATTGTACCAGGTAGAATTGTTATGTTCCACCATATTGACAACAAATGCACCATTAGCATTGCTACTCTTTGGCTTGTCACTGTCCTGCGCCCGGAGGGATTCCTCAATACGCAGATGACTGCCCAACTGAACAAGAGTACGTTCTTCCTTCTTATGTTTCAAGGTATGCTTGAAATCTTTCCAAGAAGGAGGTAGTTTTTCAATGATACAAGAGACTGAAATAGCCTCATCCATGTTCATTTTATGTTGTGTAAACCTTCCAAGTATACCAAGAAGTTCATTGTATTGTTCCATAACTGGTATTGAATCAGTCATTTTATAATTTGTGAAATTACTTATAAGAAAATTCTTACTTGATGCATCCTCAACCATATATTTGGCATCTAAGGAATCCCATAGTTCTTTGGAAGATTCAACAATCTGATAAATATCAAAGAAAGAATCAGACATACCATTGAGGATTAAACCTCTGCAAATGTAATCATCATTCTCCCATTTGCTCCACTTCCTCATTTGTTCCACAGTAGCATCATCACCATCATCAGGAATAGGAGTGCTCAGAACATACACCACACTCATGCTTGAAAGCAAGAAGTGCATCTTCTTCTGCCATCTCCTGAAGTCCACCCTTTCAAACTTATCAAGCTTGGAAAAGTTTGAAGCCATGTGTTTCATAGCAGCAGCAGCCATTCATTATCACAAAATGGTTTACTTTGATTGTTGGATGTGGTTGGCCCAGAACATGGTGAAGATAATCAATGACCTAACTACATACCAATAATGGTTACCGAATATCACTTGGAATCGTGTTATCACTTTCCAAAGTAAACTATTCAACCCTAATGCCTAGGTATCACGAATATCTACTTGGGATAAGACCAAATGTATGTTAATGATTTAGGCACCAATCAATAACCATTTTGCTTTCAAGTGTTTATATATATATATATATATATATATATATATATATATATATATATATATATATATATTTTCATACATATATATATACACACACACACACATATATATACATATATATACATATACATATATATATATATATATATATATATATATATATATATATATATATATATATATATATATTTTCATGCATGATTGATCAAATGGAATTAAGAGGATTAATCAGCTCATTAATCGCCTTATAATTATCCCCATTATAGCCGATAGTGGTTACATGACCAATTAAACGTGGTCATAAAGGCAGTTTTAACTGCCACTTGAATAGGTCAAAGTAGTTACATACTTATCCCAGCAGTACTAACTTAGTAACTTGCTCTAGCATTACTAACTTAGTACCAACAGTACTAACGCTGCTCCAGCAGTACTAATTTAGTACTAGCAGTATTAACTCTGCTCCAGCAGTACTAACTTAGTACTAGCAGTAGTAACTCAGTGAAGGATTAAACCTTCTGATGAGTTACTCCTAACCACTATTTGAGTCAGGGTAGTCAGGGACCTGATGGGTGTACACTCCGTATCTCCTGACCCATTACCAGGTGTGAACTGATCCCTCAAGTGCACTAAATTTTCCAACAAACCTTTGATTGTATAGACTTGAAGAACACAAACAAAGAAAATGTTGAGGCCTGTGATGCTCATAGTTTCTTTAAGACATATTCGTCCTCTCCAGGGTACTTGAGAATTGTGAACGTCTATCTCCCAGGATACAACAACAACGGATAACTCCGTTAGCACAAACGGGTTATCAAGGCTAACGAAAACCGTGCCTTCCCTCTATTACGAAATGGATACACAAGAAATATGGTTAACACAAAAGGAGAGGAGTGATGAGTTGTGTATTTTTCCGGTGTTTCTAGACAAATGAGAAAAGCTCTCATTTATAGGAGAGGGGATCAAGAGAAAACGGTCACATTAATTAACAAAATTAATCTTACTAATGTCTCATGAATTAAAAAATTAACCATACATTAATTTTATTCTTAATTCACATTAGTGTTTTAAATGACTCAATCAATTGTTATTCAAACATTTGACCAATATTTCCAACAATCCCCCACATGAATGAAATTGATAAAGGGAAACAAATTCAACGACTCAATGTTGTAATAGAGTTTTGCAGTTGATATTTGCATAGGATAGGTAGGTGTTACCCTTTGAACCTTCCCTCATGAAATATACTTAGCCTCCTAGCAGCTAGTAGAACTCGATGTCTTTGAACTGTCCGCTGTTTGTGGAGACGACAATATATATTCACACAAATATCTCCTTGACACATTTTGGTTCTCATAGTTATTATGGTCATGAACATTAGCCTGGTTCTGCGAGAGATTTTTAGAATTGCGCCCCCAAAATTCCCTTAGAAGCGACCCCACTTCTCTCTCACATAGGTGATTCTCGATTAATCATTAAAAGCCATGTGTTTAACCTCATATTGTCACTATTATAGGAATGGACTAGGAAGTTTACTAACTCCCTTAAATAAATGTGGAGTTTATTACTCCCCTACAGTGACTCAGTTTATACAAGTAGGTTGTCCTATTAAACCCAGATCTTGGGATCTCCAGTCAGTTGGGTTAGGTTTTCCTTTATATAAAC
Source organism: Artemisia tridentata subsp. tridentata (assembly GCA_021014915.2). NCBI lineage: Eukaryota > Viridiplantae > Streptophyta > Magnoliopsida > Asterales > Asteraceae > Artemisia > Artemisia tridentata. The sequence goes on from CP139506.1 coordinate 70,296,434, forward strand.
TTTTCAAGGGCTTTAGTCCCATTCCTCTTCACGAATTTCTAGCTAACTCTCTCATTTAGCATTTCGCAAAGGGATCCGCAATGTTATTCTATGACTTTACATTGTCAATAAAGATAATTCATGATGAGAGTAATTGTCGTATCGACATAATATGTCTGTGCAAATTCGAGTTTTGTTCAACTCTTTGAATATATCATTCTCTAGGTAATTCTTGAGTATTCCAACTAGGCAAGAACTTCACCTTTGTTGGTGTCCTTTTGAACTCTAGCTAGGCCGCAATCCCCCACATTGAATCAATCTCAAGAATTTTCCAGAAAGGTTCTCCTTTTCAATGTATTAATCTTGCTTATAAGATTTTTCTCATAAAGGTATGGCATCAAGATCATTAGTAATTTGTCACTTCACAATTTTCATACTAGTGTATACACACCTTTTGAATGTTTTATGTTAATTATTTTCCGTATCATAATTAACAGATTCCAAATCTAGCATGCTATAGACCAAGGAATCAAGCATATGACAGAAGATGCATCATTCTGAATACTCATAGCTTCATCTACTAACATTCTTCTTTTAGACAAATTACCATGCAGGTTCTACACTTACAACATGTCATTCCAATTCACTTGTGATTATATATATAATCACATTTAGTCTCTTATGATTATCACGACTTATTATGTTATTATAATCATATAGAATCAATGTATAATCATTTCACATAATAAAAATGTGTCTAATGTAACGAATTGACAATAGCTCACTTTGGATGACAATCACACTATTCAAGTTAGTTACATAAACCAACGTAATTTGTTGTCATCTGTATGTGTGTTATTTCTTGATATTTCACAAAGTCCTACACGGTTATGTTCAACACATAGTCATTTCTTACATAATGACAAACTGTTCAATTATTAGCAATATGAGTTGTAACTCTTGACAATTATTCATCTTTCTAGAATAACACGTAGTTTGATTATTTGCTACAATATTCACAACAAAATATTTGTAACATCCAAACTTCCAATACTCGATACAAAATCGAGTGACTTGTTTATTCTCATGTTACAAAATTAGTTGTATACTGCTAAACAACACCGCACCAAACAATTTAAATAGGCACTACTTTGCCACAATATTTTGCACCAATATGAAACCAACAATTTTGCGTTGAACATCGTACAAAATATCACATAATTCTGTATTGAAACAACCAGAAAATGTTGTACCAAACAACTCAAATGTATGCATCTAAACAACACAAGTATTTTTTTTTTTTTTTTTTTTATATATTATTAATCAAGTTTAAGATGTTACCTAATAAGTGGTAAAAAAAATTGGGTGCTAAACTCGTTTGTTTACTATGCGAACAACACTTTTTTTTTCTTTCAAAAAATGTTGTTGCACCAAAATAAAATTTGAGGCCAATGAGTCCACCCATTTAAGTTCAAACTTTCCAAAATCAAGTTTATTGTCTTAGCTACGCACTGAAAAAGAAAATTAGGCTCAAAACGAATACGTTTACTATGCGAACAATGCATTTTACTACGACTGTGTAGTTGTGACATCAAATATTTTGGATTCCAAATAACACCAAAATTCTCATTCCGCAAGAATGAGTTTAATATCAAATCATAAAACCAATACTAGTTACATAAACTAGTATCATAACAAGATTTCAGCCAACATGCTTTGAACACTCTATTTTCTATCATGATATAATAATCTTGAAATTGCACTATAATAAATATCACAAACAATTTGATGTCTATCTTTATTCTTTTACAAAAGATTTCACAAGATTACTATTGCTTTCCAAAGATCATAGCATCTTAACAACATCAAAATTTACAAAAGATTTCACAAGATTACTATTGCTTTCCAAAGATCATAGCATCTTAACAACATCAAAATTTTTGAGCAGATACTTGATTTACTTGATAGTTTCAAAATAATTAACAACAAACCTTTTTTAAACATTACGAGTTTCGTTTGATTATGTTTGACACAAGTTAAGGAAAAAGGTAACTACGTGACCCATATAAGGAAATAGGTATAAGCAATCACATTACTAACAAGTGCATGCAACTGGATTTCATTTAGTTTTCCTTGACACAAATAGGAATAAATTATGTCACCCATATACATATTCTCTTTCAAAATAGAACATACAAATTCGCAAAATCAACTGAACTATTAATTCCAGCAAAGTGATTTTCATATCTCTTTCAAAATAGAACATACAAATTCGCAAAATCACATATACATATTCTCTTATGTGATATCATAATTTCAAATAAAGTTGCAATCAAAAAATGTTTATTTATTCAACAACGCAAACATGTACATATATTTTCTTGCCTCTTTCAAATCCCTTACAAACTATATAACATTCTTGTCTTAACCTATAGCCCAAAAAGTGATCCATAATAGAAGACAACATATCATAAACTGTGTATATTTAATGGGGTGCTTGGTTGGGGTATTGGGGGTAGTGAATAGGAAAGGCAATAAATAAACATGCCTGGTTAGGAGTAGGGAATGCAATCATTGCTTAGTAGTTGGTAATGAGGCATTACTCAGTAAATTGGGATGAATGGTAATGATTACCTAACACTGGTACAGATATTGCCTATCGTCACACTGGAAATGCGTGACTATATGCATATAGTCACACACATTTTTTTGGGTGTGTGTGACAAAAAGTCGCGCCACCGTAGGTATCATATGGTCACATTGTTTAGTTTGTGGCCGTTTTCATCGAAAAAGAGTGACCAAAACCCGAATATGTGTGACTAATTAGGCACAAGTTTTGTTGAATTCATCAGTATGTGTGACTATTTCCCATCCTATGGCCACACGAAAATATAACAAATGTGACGTTTGTGATGATTTAGTCACACATCGTGTGTTGTTTTTTCGAGTTAGTCACATACAATTTAAAAAACAGTGGCCAAAAGTGTTAATAAGTGTGACCATATGCTGTTTAAAGTGAAGAAATGTGTACTATTGATCATCCAATGGTCACATGAATTCTTAGTTTGTGTGGCCTTTTGTAATATTTAGTCACACAAAGCATGTTTGCTTTGGGTATTTAGTCACATACAATTAAGCATAAAGTGGCCAAAAGTGTTAATAAGTGTGACCATATGCTGTTTTAAGTGAAGAAAATGTGTATTTTGTGTGACTATTGATCATCCAATGGTCACATGAATTCTTAGTTTGTGTGGCCTTTTGTAATATTTAGTCACACAAAGCATGTTTGTTTTGGGTATTTAGTCACATACAATTAAGCATAAAGTGGCCAAAAGTGTTAATAAGTGTGACCATATGCTGTTTTAAGTGAAGAAATGTGTATTTTGTGTGACTATTGATCATCCAATGGTCACATGAATTCTTAGTTTGTGTGGCCTTTTGTAATATTTAGTCACACAAAGCATCTTTGTTTTGGGTATTTAGTCACATACAATTAAGCATAAAGTGGCCAAAAGTGTTAATAAGTGTGACCATATGTTGTTTTAAGTGAAGAAATGTGTATTTTGTGCGACTATTGATCATCCAATGGCCACATGAATTTTATGTTTGTGTGGCCTTTTGTAATATTTAGTCACACAAAGCATGTTTGTTTTGGTTATTTAGTCACATACAATTAAGCATTAAGTGGCCAAAAGTGTTGATAAGTGTGACCATATGCTGTTTAAAGTGAAGAAATTTGTATTTTGTGTGACTATTGATCATCCAATGGCCACTTGAATTTTATGTTTGTGTGGCCTTTTATAATATTTAGTCACACAAACCATGCTTGTTTTGGGTATTTAGTCACATACAATTAAGCATAAAGTGGCCAAAGTTGTTAATAAGTGTGACCATATGCTGTGTAAAGTGAAGAATTGTGTATTTTGCGTGACTATTGTTCATCCAATGGTCACATGAATTTTTATTTTGTGTGGCCTTTGGTACTATTTAGTCACACATCAAATTAAACAAAGAGTGACCAATAATGTTGGAGCAGAGTTGCTACTGCTAGCAGTACTAAGGTAGTCCTACTGAAGCAGAGTTACTGCTGCTAGTACTATGCTAGTGCTGCTGGAATGAGTATATATATTATATATAAAACAATATTAAAAAACACAAGAAATTTCAAATTGAATTAAACTCGAATGTATATAACTGGACAGAATATACAATTGTAATGTCGTACTTAATTAATCAAATATCTAAAGACTTTTGAACCTTCACCCCTTAGCAGTTTGCCTTAAGTCGTTAGCAGATATATATTGTTTCTTCGGTGGTGCCTGTGGTACACATTTAGTCACATGGTTTGTTGGTGTAACCTGTAGTAAACAAAAGACGCTTCTATCAAACATTGAATTACATATGAATAATTATATATGTAGGTTGAAAAAACACATGTACGTACCACCTCTTCAAAAATAACTTGATCCTTTGGCCATGCAACGAAACTACCTTCAACATTCTTAACTACTTTTAACCCATTATTTGCTACGTCCGGTACGCATGCTGCATCAACTAACGATTCATCAATCGACACTTTGTAGCAATCACTTGGGAGTGGTCGGTTATGCAGCACTTGCTTTCCATGAGACTGGTATACGGTACCCAAAGCAACAATATTTGTTTGCTTTATAATCTACAGTTTGCACTTAAGTGTCTACAAAAAAAGAATTTTTATGTATATATCAGAAATTATTTAAACAAAAGAATAACAAGAAACATGTTGAAATACATACTATTGGCAGTGCTTGTGTTAGAGACACATCTTGTTGCGATTGGGAATCTGGAGACCCGTTTCGTCGCTTCTTTTGCTTTGACTTATTGGGTCCGACAGTTTTAGCAAGTTCCTATATGTATATATAAAACACATTACATTATTTAAACAAAAGAGTAACAAGAAACATGTTGAAATACATACTGTTGGCAGTGGTTGTGTTGGAGACGACACATTTTGTAGCGATTGGGAATCTGGAGACCCGTTTCGTCGTGACTTAAGGTTATGCTTAGGCCTGACAGTTTTAGCAGCAGGTTCCTATACGTATATATAAAACACGGTACATTAGTCGATCATGTATGTAAAATTCAAAAATCAAAGGGCGATCTTTTATTACTATACTTACCATTGTTTCCGTTACCTTTTTAGAAGTTTCAAGGCCATTGGATTTCTCCTCAATTCCCGCATCTTTAAGACTTACAACACCACTTGTCTGAGTGCCATTGGAGTCACCTGCAATATTGTCAATGGCCATTGGAGTCACCTGCAATATAAATTAAGAAATACAGTCACTCATCAGTTTATGTTCAATGCCTAGTATCATTAGCATCAGTAGTGTTAGCATTAGAAAATGAAATTGTTAACAACATAAAAAATGGCTTACAACTGAGGCTATTGGCGATGGTTCAGTTGGCAGAGTTATATTCATCCCTTTATTATTCAACTGTTGCAGAATTTGAGAAAGCATTATATTTGTGTTTTCCACCTCACCGGATAATTTATTGACCTGCACATATTTTTCGGTCATCTCGGCGGACAATTTCTTGATCAATTTATCTTTTTCTTCACGCTCGCGTCTCTCATTATCCAGTTGAGTTTGAAGTAAGGCAATTTTTTCATTGGCTTCTTGTTTTCTTCGAGGAAGGCCAAAATACTCTTTGTATGTTACTGCACCTCCCACTCCTCTGGCATAACCGCCCTTTTCCTTACCAAATACAAATGTCATGGCATCAGTGCCATCATCAAAACCCGATGTTCCTTCCTTGATCTTGTCATCAGCTTCTTTCTGCACAAAAAATATAGGAAATGTTGGGATTAAAAGTCTTCTTGATGATGTTAGAGTAACTGCTGGTATACAAGCTACTACTGCTAGTACACAGTTAAATGTTGCTGCTATATAAGCATAATAATAGAATTAGCAGTCAAACTTACAAGTTCATCTCCCTTTGATTTAATATCATCATTTGGGTATTCGCCGTCTTTGTTTACCCTTCCTTTCACCCACATTACATCACGGGGGGGGGGGGGGGGGGGGGACATTACATCACGGGGGGGTTCTTCATCCGCTTCAATCTCTTTATTTTCGATCTAATAAACATCAAATGCATACCCATGTAAAGTTAAACCAAGATAAACGAAAATATGAGGATGCTTACACATGTACAGTTAAACCAAGATAATCGAAAATATGAGGGTAAAACAAACATTGTGTAATCTTACCATTTTCTCTTTGACATAAGCATATCCACCTCGTCCCATTTTATGCTGATAAATATTTTGGGAACGCGCCATTTTACCTTTCTCAGATTTCTCCTAAAAACACAAAATCATAAGGCGTTTAGATGCGGTAATGCTGCAAACTGAAAATAATAAAATGACATATACACTTAATTAAAGATGACTAATTAAAACCTTGTATGCTTCGGTGGTCGTGTATTTAACATACTCGACCCAGTCTTCTGATTTCATTATTGTATTATACAAGTCCGGGACTTCATTCAGTTTGGAAGGTGTATTTAGGTTGGGCAAAATGTAGTTGAATTTGAGCTTCCTTCTGTAATTCCTTAGCATTTTACCAAGACGAATCATTATCAATTTTCTGTATTTGACGTCAACAACAAAAAAATTCTGAAAAGATTAACACAATGTTGTTAATTAGTTGCACATAATGTAACTGCATACATAAACTTATGTAGTACTAGGTTACAAAATAGTATATATGTACCAAGATTTCATCCCATAGTTTATCTCTTGATTCTTTATTCACCTTCTTCCAGTGTAGAATCTTCACACCTATCTGCTCACGAGCCACATCTCCTAAAAAACTCACAAACACTGCTCTGTTTTCCCCTATTACCCTACCGAATGCATCGAAGGTTACCTTGAGCTTTATTGCACCAGGTTTGTCATGCTTCGCGCGAAACTTTACTAGCCTGGTTGAGCCCCTCTTAGCTACTATCTCAGGTGTTTGGTTGGTTACAGGCTCATCTATATCTTCTTCATCAGAAGACTTTTCGGATTCATATTCTAAGGCGTTATCATCATGTACAATATGATCAAGAGGAAGCAAAGTATGGTTATCAACAATGGGTTCAGTTTCCATGACTCTTGAGCAACAAAGGGTAAAAGAAAATGATTATGGCTTAGCTTGGAGAGTAATGGTGAGAGAAGATTTGATTTTTGTTTTTTATTTGCAGTCTTTTTTTTAAGGAGAGAAAAGAGGCTATACACCAAGAATATGAATCGTTTGTGCTTCAAAAAATTTCGATCCAAAAATTTGCCTCCAAGTTGTAATTTGAAATTAACAATTGAATTATTTGAAAATTTTCCCTTTGAACCTGTTAATTAAAGCATAAACTTGAATAAATCAAATTTTTGGCTCCAAATTTTATAGAGTACTATCTTAATAATCGCAAATAATGTATCATACTGTGCAACCATCACATCAACAGTATAAACTACTACCCATTTAACAAACCAAAATACTTACATAATTACTAGTTATTGTACCCTTACTAATTACATTTACAAAACACAAATTACTAATTACCTTTTTGTTATTTGGTTTCATTGTTTGCGTGCTTGTGTTTGCCATAAGAATGTGTGTGTTGATTAGGGTTTATTGATTTTTATGTGTGTTTACAAATGACTGGGTAAAGGGATTAATTGCTGGTTGAATATTGAATTTGTGGTTTGGTTTAACTATAGCTGACGTGGCAAGATTTGTTTAAAAAAAAATTAAAAAAAAAAAAAAAAAACACTAATGGTGATGACGTGGCGGTGAAATCCGGCTATAGCCGGTAAATAGGGATGGCAACGGTTCGGGTTCGGGGCGGGTTTTAGTATACCCATAACCGAACCCGTTTATAATATACCCGTACCCGCCCCATATCCCACCGGATACCCGATTAATATTATCCATCGGTTTTTCGGGTTTCCCCGCGGGTATCAGTTATCCGTACGTAGTTGAATATTATATGGACAAAATTGGCGGTATTAAGATTAAGTCACGCTAAAATCCACCGAAAAAAACAAAAGAAAATACTCTAACCACTCCCAACAATAACTCAGCTTTAAACTTTAACACAATGCCACGTCAGCTTTAACACACTCAGCTCACCCTTAATTAACTGAGCTTTAGTTATACACAAGATGTTTAACGAATGAGCCGAGATGATATGGTTGTATACGAGATGTTTAACGAATGAGCCGAGATGATATGGTTGTATATATATACGAGATGTTTAATTAACGAATGAGCCGAGATAATATGGTTGTATACGAGATGTTTAACGAATGAGCCGAGATGATATGATTATACACGAGATGTTTAACGAATGAGCTGAGATGATATGGTTGTATACGAGATGTTTAACGAATGAGCCGAGATGATATGGTTGTATACGAGATGTTTAACGAATGAGCCGAGATAATATGGTTGTATACGAGATGTTTAATTAACGAATGAGCCGAGATGATATGGTTATACACGAGATGTTTAACGAATTGAATGAGCCGAGATGATATGGTTGTATACGAGATGTTTAACGAATGAGACGAGATTATATGTTTGTACATGAGCAACACACCCAACAATAACTCACGCAACCTTTCGACCCTGTTTCATCATTTCTTAAAAGAGTTTAATTTCTAGACCAACCCTGATAGCTGGATGGTCTTGAGGCAACTCACACAACCTTTCGACCTCTGGATCAGCACGATTATGCATCTGTAGCATAATACGAGTTATCTCACCTAGCAAATTGTTAATCAATTTGAGTTCTTTTTCTTGTTCATTGTGTAACCGGGTGAGGATAGCCTTTTGCACCTCTACTAGTTAATTTGTTAGCCACAGTGTTTGTGTTAAAATTAGTGATACTTGCAAGAGAGTTTTATAAGAAGTTGTGTGAGAAAACGAAGTGTTGTGAAAGTGGCTTTGATAGTGGAAAGCCGTTAAACTAGCCGTTGGAGGCTATTTTAAAAATCAGATTGAAAGTAAAAGTAACCGTACGAGTATTATTCAAATTCAAACGTAAAGTAACAGTACAACATATTAATAACGAGCGGGATATTTAAAATTTAAAATTTAAAATTCAAATTAAACAAAAGGGCAGGATATATTTAAAATTTATCAATTCAATTCAAATTCAATTCAATTTATAAATTGAAAATAAAGTATCAAATACAAATACATTAAACATGAAATAGAAATACATTAAACATGAAATAGAAATACATTAAATGTCAAATAAAAACTACGTTAACATAAACAACGATTGATTAACATAAACAACATACGATTAACATAAACAACGAACGATTAATAAAAACTATCATCTGAATCTGGGTAACCATCTTCAGAGGATTCGGAAGGTGTGAAAAAACCAGACTCCCACCTATGCCTACGTTCTTCATCCTCCCTGGCTTGCCGCTCCAAACGATCAGCTTCCTCTTCTCTTTCAAGTGCTTCCATTTCCAGGAGGACTTGCATATCTGCTTCCTCTTGCCTAAGTTGTTCCTCAGTTAACCCAAACGGATTTGGGTCTTGGTTGGGAACCGGTTCATTTTCAGGTTGATTATTCACCGGAAAATTTTCCGGTTGGAAAACCGGAAAGATATGCTCGGGTGGAGTATGGAATTTTTCATTTTCGCTAGGTGGGCTTGGAAACTGTTGGCCAAAATCCTTTTGGCGAGGTGGGCTTGAAAATTGTTGGCCAAAATCCTTTTGGCGAGGTGGGCTTGGAAATTGTTGCCCGGAATATTTTCTGGAAGACATCTTGAATTTGAGATGCTTGGATCTTGAGTATTTGAGAAGTTTGGAATGTGTTTCTGTGTGACTTGTGCTTCAGAAGCATTGGTATTTATAGGGTACAAATGCACACGTTTTATTAACGTGACTTTGAATTTTAATTGTTGGGGCTAACCTGCGTTAACGCAGCGTTAATATGTTGTACTTTATCTTACGTTTGAATTTGAATTTGAATTTGAATTTGAATTTGAATTTGTTAAGGCTGAGTTATTGTTGGAAGTGGCCTAAATATACCCATACTTCTCAAACACATTCAGACTGCGATAGATATTAAAGCATGTATTTACATTAAACATGTACTAGAAAATATCAATTACCCTAATGAAAAAGTCAATTAGTCATTAAAGTTAGCACACAAATTACATTAAACATCATTAATATAGAAAATATCAATTACCCTAATGAAAAAGTCAATTAGTCAATCCAACACCAAACACACTTCTAGATCAACTACACTAGTCAAATCCAAACCAAACACAAACCAAATCCGATCAATATTATCCATCTGTTTACTTTTGGCGCCTCTCGATGGTCCCTCTTCCCGCCTAAAGTATTGGGAACCGTTCGTATACCTCTCTAGCCTATTTGTACAACTCGACATGGAAAACCGTTCATAATCAACCGTACCATATACAACTCCTTTGATATTTTCATTAGAAAATAAATTTCAAATTTCAATGGCTGACTCCTCTTCAACTCCTTCTTCCAACAAAAAAAAACGCCCAAGGGATGATTCTCCTCCACCAATGCCTGAAAAATATAAAAAAATTGGCATATCCCAAAATATTTGGGAGAAATGTAGTAAAGGCCAGTATGGTGTTGAAAACGCATTGTTAGAAATTCACAACAAGCATATAAAGATGTATGAAGAAAGGAACAAGAAAGATTTAGAGGCCATTGAGGAGCATCAGAAGAAAATTGAGGAGAGGAACAAAAAAATAGAAGAAGAAAGAGAGAAAATAGTTGATGTTTACAGAAGTATTGAAGCTAGTAAATATGTGTCTTAATGTATCTTTTCTTTATATATTTTGCCTATGTAAATGTAAACTTATTTTGACTTGGTTTAATATATGAATGCAGTTATTATTACAAGTTTATGATATTTGAATGTAGTTATTATTATTGTACTGCTAGGTAAACAATTGTACTGCTAGCGAAACGTTGTACTGCTGGGTATCCTTTTAGCAGTGGTTGGGAGTGCAGGGTAGTTTGTATCACTTTTTACTTAAAGGGTATAAACCCCCAATTGCTGCACACAATCACATTCACGCACACATTACTCTCTCTCTTCCACTCCCTAATCGAATTTTAATCGTCAAATTGCAAAACCCCCAAATCAAATCATAATGTCGAACCTAACTTTTACCGAACCTCATAATAATGTTGCCTTTTTAGAAAAATCCAATGAGTCTGTAGATTTTACTGAGATCATTGATTTCCTTAATGCAAGCAATATTAAGTTTGCATTAACAGTAAAACCTACTATATATACTTCCAACATTATCCAGTTTTGGTCGTCTGCTAAGGTCAATACTATTAATGGGGAAGCATAAATGCATACCCTTGTAGATGGGCAGATGATTATCATTACAGAGGCGTCTATTCGAAGAGATCTTCTCCTAGATGATGCTAACGGAGTTGAGAATCTTCCAAATACTACAATCTTTGAAAAACTTGCACTGATGGGCTATGAGAGATATACAGATGCTTTAAAGTTCCAAAAAGGTAATTTTTCTCCTCAGTGGAAATTCTTAATTCATACTGTCTTAGTGTGTCTAAGTCCAAAGACCACTGCTTGGAATGAATTTAGCAGTAATTTAGCTTCTGCTATAATTTGTTTGGCTGAAAATACTCAAAGATTTAATTTCTCAAAATTAATTTTTGATAATATGGTTAGGAACTTGGATAGTTCTTTGGCTAAATATTTTCTATATCCAAGGTTTTTGCAACTCTTTTTGGACAACCAATTAAAAAAAAAGAAAAATCACAAAAATGTTTCTCCCACTCCCTGCCTTACCAAAAAGGTTTTTGCTAATATGAGGAGGGTTGGAAAAGATTTTTCAGGGAGAGTGACACCTTTGTTTCCAACAATGTTGGCACTAGCCCAAACCCAAATGGGTGAAGGTTCAGCAATCCCAGCTGGTACCCATCACACACCCACAGAACAACAACAACATACCTATAAACGTAGGACTAACACCAAGAACACTGAGCTACCTCAGGCTAGTGGTTCTATACCAACTGTTGCAGATGAGGATGTCACTGGGGGGGAGAGTGACATGTTGGCAAGGGCTGCCACTACTGTGTCTAGCTTAGCAGCAGCACAGGACAGTGGTAACATCATTAAGACCCGAACCAAGACAACTTCTAATGAAGAAAGTTCATCTGGAACTGATTCAGGTGAAGGTCCCAGTCACATGGAAACAATGGGGGGTTCGGATGTTCATCCTAGGGGTGAGGCTGAACTTAACTTTTCCAGTGATCCACCTCTCGGGCTAGGTAACACAAGCCGAAGTGGTGAGGATAGTCTGCAACTTTTGAATGAATTGAAGGATACCTGTGCCAAGCTGTCTGCACAAATTGGTGATCTGCGAGCAATAGCTTCTTCCCAAGATGGAGTCATCAAAGCTCAAGGTGGGGAGATAAAGGCTTTGAAGAGAAGGGTTAGGTATTTAGAAGGAGTCAAAGGATCAAGAATTCCCAAACAAAAGGTTAAATCTTCTGAAGCTTCTAAGGATGCTCCCAAACAGGGGGGGAATGAAGGCAAAGTTTCAGGGGAGGATAAAGAGGGTGAAAGTATTTGTGAAGAGAGTGATCCGATGGAATTTCTAGTTGCTGATAACCAAGGGAATGAAGCGGTGATGGATAGGCGTTTGGGCAAGGTTACAACTGTTGATAGTGAGCCACTTATTCCTGCTAGTGACCCAGTTATTCCTGCTAGTGGTCCAGTTATTCCTGCTAGTGAGCCAGTTATTCTTGCTATTCCTGCTATTGATAAGGTTAGTTCTCTATACTGAGACTGAAGTTAGTATTGCTGCTATTGATGTTAGTGCTACTGAGACTAAATTTATTCCTGCTATTGATAAGGTTACTGCTACTCAAGGTGATGATGATATGACTATGGCTCAAATATTAACAAAGATGAGGAGTGCAAAACCTAAGAAGAAATTTAAGTTTCAGTCACCTAGTCAACAACAACAACAACAACCAATGATTACAGATGAAGAATTGACAAGACAAGTGGCTGATCTTGATGCTCAAGAAGCTGCTCAAGAAGCTGCTCAGATTCTTTCAGACAAGGAGTATGCAGAAAAATTACAAGCGCAAAAAATGCAGAGTTAATAGCTTCATGGTTTGAGGAAAGGGCTCAGGTTGAAGCTGATTGTGAGTTTACTAAAATAGTACATAAAGAAGAGCAAGATAAGTACTCAGTAGATGAAAAAGACAGGATGCTGAAAGAAATTTTTGATGCAAAAAAGAAGAAGTTTGCAGCACAAAGATATGCAGCTCAGAAGAACAAGCCACCCACTCAAAAACAAAGAAGAGATATCATGTGCAGGTATTTATTTATTTATTTATTTATTTATTTTTGTTGCAAAGGTAAATTTATATTAATATCAACAACACCCAATATGTACATCATAAACATCTACTCATGTGCAGATATTTGAAGAATGTGGCCAGTTGGAAACTAAAGGATTTGAAATTGTTGGATTATAAAAGCATTGAAGAATTGTATGCAATTGCCAAGAGAAACAATGAACTCTTCTTGAATGACAGTTCAAAGAGAGCAGGTGAACAGTTGGAAATAGAAGGCAGTAAAAAGAGAAAACAAGAACAAACTGAGCAAGCTGTTGCTAAAGAACAAATGCAAGCTCACACTGAACTTGCAGTTGACTCTGTAGGAGAAGCCATGGATGCACAACCTTTAACTGTCAAACATCCCATTGTTGATTATAAGTCTGGATCTCATGGGGAAACAATTTATTACGATATTAAGAGGCATGATGGTTCTTCTAGAAGGTTTGTAAGCTTTCTTCACATGGTTCATGATTTTGATAGACGAGATATGATAGCTCTATGGAAATTACTCAAACAAAGATTTGTTAATAAGACACCAGAACAAGCTTATGATAGAGAAGTTTGGAATTATTTGAAGGTAATGTTTGAACCAAATCATGAAGATGAATGTTGGAGAAGACTAACGCACAATACTGTTAAAGAATGGAAAAATTTTCAACGATGTGGAGTACATGCTTTAACTGTGAATGAGTTGGTGATCTACATGCTTGTAGAAAAGGATTACCCTTTAAAGTTTCACAATGACATTCTACATCAGATGTTGCGTGGGAAGAAAATACTCAAGCTTCAGCTTAATTATGATAACATGGCATATGAACTGCTCAAGAAGATGGAAGAGTATCTAGGACCCAAGAACAAGAAATAGAATGTATAGTTATTACTACTAGAATGTATAGTTTGACTTAAACATGTATAGTTATTACTGCTTATGAGATAAACATGTGTAGTTATTACTGCTAGAATGTATAGTTATTACTGCTAGAATGTATAGTCTGACAAAATATGCTTACATAAATGCTTACAATCGAGCCAAAACATTGATATTTTTAAATTTTTGACTATTGCATAAGTTATCAGAAATGTGTGACCATATGTATCGAATTGTGACTACACTTAAATAATGTATGACAAAATTTGACTATTGCCTATAGTCACATGATTGTGCTACAATTAAATGTGTGACCATACACATTAGGAATTGGCAGGCAAACACACACTTAACTTTAGACACACGTATTAACTTACGTGACTATTTGTATCGAATTTTGGTCACACTTAATCATGTATGCCTATGGTTTAGTGTGACCATATATGACATTTGGTCACACATCTCAAGTGTGTGACATATATTTGTCACTTTTAAATGCATATCGTGACTATGCTTCAAACTTACTTTTCAGTTGTCACACATTTCAAATTCATATGTGGCTAAATTTTCAACAAAAACTAGCAGTCACGCTTAAATAATGTGTGACAAACTTGAGCATATGATTTAGCCACATACACAATTACTTCGTGTGACCATATATGGATTTTGGTCACACTTTTCAATTGCGTGACATATATTTGTCACATATGTATATATATAGTGTGACTAATGTTTCAACCTTATTTGTATCCGTCACACGTCCCAAATTATAAGTGACTAAAAAATCAAATTTTTTTTACCAGATACGTATAGTCACGAAAATATTCAAATGTGTGGCTATAGCCTCATATGTAATTCGGCAATGGTCACACAAGTCGGATCAAGTGTGGCTGTTTTTTTATTCTCGTACATTTAGTCACACAAAAAAGCGACTGTGTGGCTGTTCGAAAAAAAGCATGTGTGACTAAATCCCATTTTTGTACTAGTGTAATGATTACCTACCACCACCACTACCACCAGTAGCAGCCACCACCACTACCACCACCCACCATCACCATCACCATCACCAGCCACTACCACCAGCCAACACCACCACCACCACCACCAGCCACCACAACCAGCAGCAGCAGCCACCACCACCACCAGCAGCAGCCACCACCACCAGCAGCCACCACCACCACCACCACTAGCAACCACCACCACCACCAACCACCACCACTACCACCAGCCACCACTACCACCACCGCTAGCAGCCACCACCACTAGCAGCCACCACCACAAGCAGCCACCACCACCACTAGCCACCATCACCAGCAGCCACCACTACCACCACCACTAGCAGCCACCACCAGCAGCAGCCACCACCACCACCACCAACAACCACCACTGTGACAAATGGTAATTTTCATGTTGTTAATTAATATTATATGAGTATTAATTATTTTTAAGTTAAGCATTTCTATGCGCATTTGCATGTTTCTGAGTATTTTAGAGCATTTTTGGAAGCCGTTTCGCATACTGTAGCTTACAGTCACTGCAGAAAAAGTATATTTTTGTCAGTAAAGTTAAATTATCACATTTCTGATAGTTACTGACAAGTATTGTTATTAACTGAGAGCTTTCTCGTATTTTTCTGAAAAACAACCGCACGCGCGTACCGACAGCACAGTACACATGGTAATAGTCAAATAAATATGTTTTTGAGTCAGTAATGACATTTTATTATATTTCTGACAAAAACGTGGATAAAAACTTTATTTTACGTAAACGTGTCCAAAAACGTCAAACCGGGACTTTACGGTAACATTTAAGCTCAAACCGACACACGATACACCAACACGGAGTAAAAATAAAATTTACCCTCCCCTAAGTTACACCAAATCTGGCCATAGTAGTATACTCCACCACTACATGACAAAAGTTCACTTATAAATCTTCACATAATCTTTACATAATCTACACTTTGCCATTTTTGGTGTGACAACTTTTAAGATTCCATTTGGCTTATGAAACTTACCTAGATCATTTTTCTTAAACACCATACACGACACACACTTCTTCATCATCATCCTCAAATTTTCTCTAAAGTTCAAGATAATCAAAGTGTGTAATCAAGGTTTTTGGGTCATTTGGAGCTTGATTTAGGTAAATTTTGTGAAGCTTTGGGTGTTCTTGGCTACATACCCCACGTTAAAACATCAAGATTTGTAAGAATTCATAAAAATTTT
Source organism: Artemisia tridentata subsp. tridentata (assembly GCA_021014915.2). NCBI lineage: Eukaryota > Viridiplantae > Streptophyta > Magnoliopsida > Asterales > Asteraceae > Artemisia > Artemisia tridentata. Next base: position 70,312,933 of record CP139506.1, read on the forward strand.
CTAATCTTGTTAATCTCTTGTTCATTTGATGTATAATGATGTTTAAAAGTGTTAAATGTGTATGTTTTGATAATATGGAAAAAGCTAGGGTTTGATTCTTGATATATAGTGCTCGACTTTTCTGGTGTTTATGAGTTAGTTTGTAGATTTCTTGCTTGTGTGGTAAATCTTGTTACATATGATGCTAATTTGATGATACAAACATTAGTTTTTGCACTAGATTAAGCACAATATTGATTTTTAAGGCTTATCTATGGTTCGGCTATATATAAAAATAAAAGATTATTGGGGTTTTGAAAAATGTAAATTTTGGCTCAAATGGTGAAATGGTGGAAAAATATAGTTAAGTGCTTATTTGGATTAGCTTATTTAATAAGCCATAAGTTATTAAAAATAACTAGTAAAAAGGTGAAAATAAGTTAACATCATGAATATGGGTCGAATAGACTTATTTTTAGTCATAGTTGACTATTTGACTAAGTAGCTTATTTATTAGAGCTTATTTGATAAGTAAAAAGTTTATTTGGTAACTAATAATCACTAATAAGTACCAAATAATAACAAATTGGACTAAATGGATTTTTGGGCCGTAAAACCCACTAAATTATTGTTGGGCCGAAGCCCATGAAGATTTTTGAAGTTTTGACTTTTTGACCAAACGGACCTATTGAGCGAGTAAAATGATTTTTAGTAACGCGTCGATATATTCGTAATAACTAAAAATGTGTTTTGGGCTAAAAATGGTTATTGGGCTTATTTAAGAATTTCGGCCCAATTAACAAATAAAAATGATGAAATTGATTTTTGGAATATTTTCCGACTCGCTATGGTTATTAATGTTTGACGAAACGATAAATGTAACGAAAACTATTTTTGGACTTGTTTTGAGACGTTTAGTCTCCGGAAGGGTAAAAATTGGCATTTTTACTAAATTGATATTGAGATTGACTTTTGTTGACTTTTTAACAAAATATTGACTTTATGTCGGAATCTATTGTTAATACTTAAAGTATCGATAACGAATAATATAACGATAAAAATGTTCACAACGACCAAAATATATATCACAAAAGTATTTTTGCACTTATAACTAGTTAGTGGAATATTTGAGTAAAGTTTGCAACACTTGAGATAAATGGAAACGTTGTATAAACGAATGGGTCATGCCCAAATTTTCTAAAAATCCAACGCTTATAATATTTTGTGAAAACACTTAAGTAAACTTATGGAATTACTTAACAATACTTGTTTTTCTTATAATAAAGGTTGCATCAGAAATAATAAACGATCTTTTTAATATAATAATTCTTCACTAGCTCTATTTTATTAACTATTTTTCAAAAACTTATTTAATTAATCTCCATTAATTAAATACATAAGTAATTAACTTATTTGATATATATATATATATATATATATATATATATATATATATATATATATATATATATATATATATAACACTTGCGCATTTAAGCCACGAATACTAGCACGGATGTTCCGTTACGTATTCCCACCATGCACTTTCACCATGAGCCACCACCAAGAGTTACAATAATAAATCATTTCGAAATATATTTTACCACACAGCAAGCAAGAAATACACGAGCACTGGTCAAACGTAAAACTTTTCAAATAAAATAAAGACACATGAGACACGAATATTTTGCTAAGACTTACCGTACTGATTTAGGGTGCTGATCGGCGCGGTTGCATTATTTTGATTGATTAGCTGATTTGCTGTTATTGAAAGGTGAGTTTATAGCCCCATATTTTATACGATTTTTGCTTTATAAGCTTGGGGTGAGAAACATGCAAAACTGTTTTCATGGACCAGAAATGAATTTTGTTTTTAAGTGCACACTAGTATGCGGAAACCTAAGTTTGCTGAATCCCAATTTATGCCCACTATCATCTGCCGTTAATTCCAGTCTAGGAAGCCGTTTGTTATAAATAGATCTATTGGGAGTGACGTCCCCGTTCGGTTGGCTCGGCATAGCCAAGGCGAACGTATACCAAATCGAATAATAGTCCGAGTATCTGGGGATTAACACTCGCGGGCACCCTTATTTATTTGCTAACGCTAGTCGTGCTGCATTGTCATAGATCGGTAGGATGAGGCTTAGTGTTTGCATAACGGATAGTGTGTATCTGCTGAATTGTTTTTATGATATTGCTATTGGTCCATATGTGCTATTTATTTAAACCTATGAACTCACCAGCGTTAGCTGACTTTTAGCATGTTTTTCTCATGAAACTGGGGTGCGTTTAGCCGAGTACAGAGCATGGCGTCGGTCACAATAAATGATGGAAATGTTTTTAATGCGTTTACTCTGACAATTGGACCTTTTTAGTTTAAATGGGCTTTATTCTCATCTGAAATGGTTTTTATGTATTGCTACATAACTTGACTTATGTAAAATATTTAAAACGGATTTTAATCCGCTCGCTATATCTTATGTTGTGATTATCAATCCAGTAGCACCCAAAGTGTATGCTTCCGCAATATTATGATTTCGGGAGTGTTACAGTTTGGTATTAGAGCCTAGGTTATAGAGAACGTGGTTTATAAAAACCTTGAACTATAACCGATTTATGAAAAACTTTCCATCATGACCGCCGGATGCCTGCCAGTTTAGCTTGCTATGATTTGAGCATTGTTTGCTTTATTTGATTAAGTGTTTTGACATGCTATTTGAGTATATTATACTAAGCATATATGATATAAGTAATTTCTATATACTTATACGTGTCACACTATATTTGTCACAGACCATGTCTCTTCCATTCGGCACACACTCTGAGGTAGCTACTGCTGGATTCACTTCTCCGACACAACAGCCAGTTCCATTCATGGATGACCCACTGATGGAGGTTGTTCGTGCTGCTGCTCAGCCATCTATTCCAGCTCAGCATGTACACACCACTTCGGTATCTACCTCGCCGTATTTGCACAGATCTACCATAGCACACCGTTCATCACCAGCTCAGTTGTACACCTTTACTCAGCATGATCTTGATACCCCACCTGTTCACCGACGCACT